>JAHZNB010007781.1:0-16103 GCA_027744295.1 Callyntrura guangdongensis | reverse complement strand
TTAGAGACAAGAAGAGAGACAAGTTTTAGTTTTTTCAAGAGAAATCCCCAAAAGTTCAGTCATTTGAAGGGAGATTGGGAGAGAAACAAGCCGCAAGAACAAGTGGTGCTTTTCAAAGAAAAGTATAACTCGAAGAATAAAAAAATAGAAGAAATTCTCGTCAGTCATCACACAAAAAGACTATCATATTCGTCCGGAGGCTTGCACAAAATGTGAAATGTTGAAAAAAGTGCCAGAATTATCAATTTGCCAAGTTTGCCGTTAAAAGCGTCTAATTTGAGGTCTTGAAGGGGAGAAAGTGTATTCAAACCGGGATACAGTCTGAAGTGCCTGAGAGAATTTGAAAATATTTTTTTGGAACAAGCTTGCCAAAAATTGTTGCAGTAATCAGATGAGATATCTTGCCGTGTTACAAATATTACTTGGGGGAATTGCATTGGTCGATGATGTGTGGCGGTTATGTGGTGGGTTGGTTGATTGGGCACCAACTACTAAAAATCTACACTGTGTTCCTTCCTAAATTGCATTACAGGTCTGTATCTTATTCCAAATTTTCCGGGTCTTGGAGGAAAAGCCTAATGAAATATATGGAGCTGAGCGTTTGAAGGAGTTGAAGTTACTTAATCTTTTGAAAATTAAACCATAAAGAGAAAGTGGGCCGTAATATATCATGTAGGTAGAGGTGCATACGTGCATATCCGGTTTCCCATCTTTGGAAACTTTCTCTTGATTCGTATTTTTTCTAAGAGGACGTTTTATTGGTAGAGAGATGAGAAATGTGTATTTTTATGGGCATATCCGCTTCCCACATACACGCACACAACCACCGCTCAATATACATCGTGCGGAAATTTTTCTCCGCAAGATTCGTTGCTTCTCACAGAGAGCGTTTTTTCCTATGAGAAAATAAGAGATGTGGAGAGAGAAAGAGAAATATATATTCAACCCTTGTTGCGGTAAGCTTTCTCTCGTTTTTTAAGGGGAAGATGCATTTTGAATACAAATTGACTAATATAATAAGATACGATATGATGTTGACGATCATGATGATGATGACTATGAGCAACAACGAAAAACTAGTTTAAAGATGCAAACAAAAAAAATAAGATGGAAATCCGTCAGGTTCATATTCGGAAACGAAGTATTGCACTCTCAACTGTGTGTTTCTGTATACACAAAAAATTCTTTTAAAAGTAGGTTGTTTTCTTCAAAAAAATCTTGAAACACGAAAACTGGCACAAGGTGAGCTTAAGTTAATATTTACCTGCGTGGTAATGCAAACACAAACTCCCTCTTGTAAACCAGGTACGGAAAATATGCTTGTTTTCCCAGTATCTCAAAACTTTTGGAATTTTCCCCACTTTGGGTATAAAGAGTCATTTATTTTGAACCATGCTGTACGCATAGCTCTAAATACAACAATTCGTAATTTTTTTCTTTTTGTTTCAGCCGCGGTATTGTTTATAGTCAATAGCAAGTAGTACAACTAGGGTCAATCACACTGCTTGCCAAACCAACAAGAAATATGTGGTTATTACAAATCTAGACATATCATATGCACGTACCTAAATTGCAGTAACGGGCACATAACTGTAAAATAAAGGAATTCATCAGGAATGACTGCATACAATTTAAAGAATGACTGAGGCTGGATGGAAATGATGTGAAAGCATTTATTTAGGCAGAGGGCGAAGAGAGTAAAAGCATTTTGTTAAAAGAATATTTATGTACTCCAAAATAGTTGTAAAATATGTATAATATCCACAGAGATTAAATCCCAGGCATATCAGCAGCTCACATTTACAAACTATAATAATATTCCATGTGTGCCTAGCCCATAATCCACATCACAATGACAAATCAGCAATCTGCTGAAGAGGATAACAACCGCGAGCATATACAGCGGGGCAGAGAAAACACAACAGTCATTTAGGAAAGTTTATTTTCTCCGGTTTTTACTTACAGAGGAAAACGTTGTGCAACAATAACAACAGCCGTGGTAATAGTGGTGGAGGGAGCATAAATAAATTTATTTGATGTTTTGTGGGATCTACTACCACTTTAAACCGGCTTTTCTCTTTCTCCTTCTCTCTCTCTCTCTATTTCATTCCGGATGAATTATTATTTCTGTTGCGGGGCGCGTGCAACCTAGACCAAAGTCAAAGGTTGTTACACAAAAGCGGGGAAAATAAATAGAAAGTGAAGTGAAACAAAAGAAAAAGAAGTTCTCTTTTCCAGTCAAAATGAGAGGGGATTGTTGACGTTGTGGTGGTACTTTGGTACACAGTGTAACAGTGTCCACACACATGCCTGCAAGATGTGTGAGTGCATGGGTGTATGTGATGCCCAAAGTTTATAATATTACGGAGAAACGGCATCGTTGTTGTGGTGAAGTGGCAGAGGAGTGCGCTATTCTCTCATGTCAAAGAGCAGTAAAAGGGAAAGAGAGAGGAAGAGAAGAAAAAACATTATCGTATTAAATCGTACACATGTAAATTTTAAGAAAACTGGCCATATAATTATTTTTATGACGAGGGAGAAAAAACAGTAGGCTTTATTGTTGGTTTTCTTGGGAGTTTTTCTAAAAACGGCAACGTCACGACCAGCGAAAGAGAGAGGGAGAGAAAAGTAAAGAAGCAAAGCCTTTTACTGTAAATGAGTTTTGTATGACTTTCCCCGTCATTTATTCAAGTTGTACACAAAACATCAGTCTAAGCAGGACTATTATTATCCCCATCTCTGCATTAAAGACTTTGCCACCATCACTTTTGTCTTGTGCCACATTATCCCAGAAAAACAGAGGGTAGTTCATAAATATACACAGTCAAACTTTACTACCTCCACACCACTTCGTTTACCCTTGTATATTATTTTCTTGAGTAAATACACCGTAAATGTGCCATAATGTTGTAATGCGTTCTGTAGTGGAACATGACATAACAAGGTAAACACTTTTAATGCGTGTAATGTGCTAACTTTTCCAAGGGAATAATAATAAGAAAGTGTGTATGAGAGAGGGAGAGAAGAGAAAAGTATAGATTTTAATTTCCCACTAGCCATTATATTCGTCTCGTTTTGTCGGCCGAAAAAAGAAATAAAAGGTTGTGTGTATGTATATGACGGGAACAATGATGGCGAGGAGGAGAATGATGACGACGATGACGACGATGATGATGAGTTTTCTCTTTTCTGCTGGGTTTGAATAAAACCCGTCATTTGGTTGGTAAACTTATATAAAAGGCAACCCATATTGTGATATTAATACCATTGAACGTTGCCCCACACACTTACATACAGTACACGTACGTAACAGACAAAGCAGCTTTGATGGCAAAAAGCACGCATTAGCCGTTTTACTATATAACCGCATATTTAATGGTATTCTTTCCTTTCTTCACAATAATATCCTTTTAAGGCATTAAAAATAATTGCCATGAAAAGAAACGCGAGAATAACAGCGAGTATCTGTGGCAGGCTCACTAGCTATCATGACGACGGCAACGACGACGATGATGATGATGATGACTATGATAGTCCTTTTTATACTAATCTAACAAAAGACATACAGACACACACACACACCCTGCCACCACATCATCACGGGAGGGTACAATACCCAAAACAGAAGGATATATTATTTGGGTGGCGATATAACCATCCTTTGTGTGTGTGGACGCACATTTGCTCTTTCAACCGGGACCACTACAAAGCCATATAGACAAACATAAGCCAGTGGAAAGCGGAGTTTTGGCGAATATTACTACTACTACCGCCACTACTGCTGGCATAAGTGAATGAAAAAGCGGCTGTTTTAAGATTATTATGGGATGTATAATGGAAGTGAAAATGGGCTTTATGTTTCCCTTCGCTCTCTTCGACTCCTCTCTTTCTCTCTACGCACATGATCATCATAATCATCATCATCATCCTCCTCATAAGATGCTCTCTTTAAGCTCTACTGCTGACTAAGCGGTGTAATACCAAGAAAATGGGGGGTTTTTATTCTGCTTATTTCAGTCTCACCCTTGTCATCTTCACCATCATCATCACAGTTTTCCTTTTACATAATATACATTTTATAATCATGACAATGACGACAGGGTAGAGGGAAAATGTACTGATTTTTATTGGCAGCAGAGGTTATTAGTAATATCCGTTTCACACTCTCTCGCAAATTTCTATACAAGCCACCGAGAGCGCCGAGCGGGGAGAGAGAGAAAAATGCCACAAATTGCACAATTGTGTATACATGCCATGTCCATTACACTTTATTAGTCGTCATCATTCTCATCATCATCGTCCTCACATAACATTACAGTTTAGGGTCCCCAAAGACTTGAATAGGCGCTCACACAGTGCGGGTGCATGATGTGTGTGTGTAGATGTTTTGTGTTTAAAGTGCTGAGTTGAGCAATATGGCCGGATTTGTCGTTTTTATGTATTGTGTAGTATAGGTAGTTGTTATGGTAAGTCCTATGGTTACGATCAACTGGGCAGCAAACATACACATGACAGCCTTGACAACAGGAGACAGCATTGTTATGTCTTTTTTCCGTTGGGCTGTTTAGTCATCTGTGAGAAACGCAGATGACCAGGAAGGGAGGAACGACAAGAGACAAAATAAAGTTGGGTGAGTCAGAAAGAGAGAGAGAGATGGACATAATGACTGTCATTTCTGTTTCTCTTTAGTGCACTCTAAGGATGTCGGTTTGACAAAGGAAAAGGGTGTTTTCAGGAGAAAAGGAATTTCTCTTTTTGCCTGCAGCAGGCCATATGCTTCTCCAGTAGGTCTTATAGCCACCGGTTGTTTCTCCTGTCCACGACACGCTGGTTTTCCTTCAGTAATAGCAATAATAATATTATCAGACGGGTAGTATGTGCGATTCAATGAAGGTGAAATGAAAGCGACCAATAATTTTTCCTTTCATTGGCCATTATCATATTGTACGAATCTAACTGAAATCCGGGGAGTTTTGACGTGTCACAGGGAGGGAAACGACTGATATTATGGGCTAAGCACTCAAGTGTGATGCAATAAAAGATTCATCATCATTGTCGTCATGCATGCAAGTCTTTTTTCGTTACCTGCTCAGCTCACGAAAAAACTCTCTTGTTGCTACTTTGTGACTACACCTAACGCGGGACTGTCTGCAGCGCTGTATGGAAGCACAAGGGAAACGGTAGCGAGCTAATGGGCCCAAGAAACAATAACTCAATCAAAACTCCATCAGAGCATTATGTGGTCATTGTGGAATCTTTATGGGCAGTCATTAAAACAAGCCACATTTACTTTTCTCAGGACATTAGCGTTCTTGTTATTACCTGCCTACCTATCTGATATAATTAGTGAATATTGCATTTTTTCTCTCTGTCTGATTCGCTTGAGTAAGCAGAGACTAGTACAGCTACATACATTTATAGGGTGGCTAATCTAGATGTCTCCATTTACTTTTCTCCTGCATGACGCGACGGTTAAGGTAAAAAAATGAAAGCGGAGAGAGAGAAAAGGCTGCTGCTGCTACTGTTACTACCGCTTGCACGCAACAATTAAGATTACCATCAGCCCATTCCACCGACAGTTAAAAACGGAGCGATAGAAATTTAATGCATGTGGGCTTCTCCGTCTAACACTTGGGGAGGAGAGAGGGAATCTGCAAGAAAGGAGAAAGGGTTGGTAAACTTATACCACCATCTGCTTGTTGACCATTTTCACTTGGAGAATAGTTGGGAATAAAGAGAAAGGGAGAGCGAGAAGGAGAGAAAAACATTAAGCATCAAAATAGTTAGTGTTACCGTTACTGGGAAAAAATACGAGCTCCAAAAGGGCATCAGGTAACAGCCATAATTTTATGGGGAATGGCTGATATCGGAACTACCCTACGGAGATTTTTTTTTGAATGAATCCTTTTTGGAAATGGGACAACTCACCTGGGTACTTTATACAGAATACGTTTTCTTTACAAGGCTACCGGAATTTAGGTACTTTAAAAACAACTGTCGCAGAAATGCCTATATTAACATATTTTTCAGATGGTCCATTAATACTGGGTCAACCCTTAGATTAAAAAAATCCTCCTTTTTCGTTTCAACGCACCTTAGCTTGAATCTCCCTTGCAGAAAGGTAGGAGAAAGCAGGCAAGCTGTAAATGAACCGCTGAAGGTTCTCTAATTATGTAGTACCGCCCAGTTTTTATATATTCGCTTTTCCCATTTTTGTATAGACGTGACTTTTCTGTCCTCTTTTTATATGACATGCTTTTTTTACCTTTATAGTTTATGAATTTGTTTTCCGGTGACACATCAAGGACAAGCCTGCCTCTTTTTGGAGGCGGCACACTAATCATCATAATAAAGCAGATAAAAGGCATAAAAAGCGCACAAATGAAGGTTTGTCAAACTTATTTGCGGAAAATTCACAGCTTTCTCTCATTGTTCAGTTACCTATTACCCGGGATCTGGGGAATGCGTGAGTGTCGCTTCTGGGCCTAACCTACCTCAGGCGCCTGTCCCGTTCCGCATATCATTATAAAAATTCTGTGTGCTTGATCCTGATGAGAACTTGCCCATGGTTGTTGTCGTAGACGTAGAGTTTTGCTTTTGGATGATGATGAGGAGGAGGAAGCCTGGTGAAAAGGCGATAATGATTTAGTGAGTGAAGTAAAAGAGTTTTGGAGATGAAAGTGCTTGCTTGTCTGAATAAATTGATTAGATCACACAGACGCGCTTACATTTTCGTGGGTGGTTAAAATGATGAATAGGGGACAGGACAAAATACACGTGCGATTATGTATTTCATTCATCTCTCTCCTTACAACAGAGAATACTTCTCTGAATAAATCAGCAATGCAATTATAAATTCACGCTTCCTTCATTTTTTCTCGAGTTTGAGGACATTCCCTTGTCGTCGAGCAACTTTTTTTGACGTCTGCTACTACTACGACTACTGATGAAAACGATGATAACAACAGCGTTCTCTACAGAATGTTTCCTGCACGTGTGAGGTCTATTCCTGGTAATAACGTAAATTCTTAACTAAAATTGTTAAATTATAGCGTGTACAAGCTTTGTACCTCTCTTCTAGTAACCTGTTTGTCCTAATATGTCAAGAGAGGCTCTCTGAAGTAGAGTGAAAAAAATAAGTGAACTCTTCTCTCGGAAAAAGCAGAGCAATCAAGGCAAGAGTTTTATAAAAAAATTCATTAGGGAATACAACTGCAAACTTTACGATGATGATCATCACTACGATAATCATAATATGTACCATTTTTATACTTATCTAGAAAAAAATACCAGTCAACTTCACCAACAAGACTACTTTTTTTCTACTATTCTACCGTAATAATACTCATCGTTGTCATATTCGTCCTCGTGGCAAAGTAATACTATCTTTCTCTAGATATTTTTGTATAAACTGGCGTAGGTGCACTATTCTATATAACCATCCAGGATAATTTCCCGTTCAATGCATTCCAAAACTGTGTCGGAGTTTACCAGCCAAAAGAGCCATCATCATCATTTTAAAAAAAAAAGTTTTTCCTTTTGGCAAAAAATATTTGCCATCATACTATTATCGTCCTTGTCGTTGTATCATAATCATCATTATCATCATCGTTTGCTTTTAATATTGCCAATGGCGCACGTGGTTTTACTAAACAGCAAAAACTTAAGATGTTTATGATTGCTTATATGAAACTTGTTCTACAAAAGTATTTATAGGAAACCACTAGTATAGTAACCAACTTCTTATACGGCTGAACATGATTTTGTCTAACAGGGAAACTGAATGTACCACAAGTCTACTACGTCTCCTTGGCGGTGAAAGTAGAAAGGGTATTGCTTGGATGACTTAGTCAACCTTCTGTGTGTGTGGTATATTTTCCTACCGTTTTTTCCTCCTTTTCGTTTTATCGCAAACTTTTTTGGCACAGGGAAGCTAAACGTGTCCAAAAAATTAGCATATGCATATGTTTCTTTTATGCCAAGAGTAAAAAAAGCAAGCTCGTTGAGATTTTTTGGAGGAATAGAGGCGAGTAAGTAGTAGCAAGGCAAAGCAGTGCAACGTATGGATTTTGAAAGAACAGTGCAGCCTACTATTCACACACTCTCCGCTTTCACTGCTTTCTCCCTCCGCGACTACGTATCTATTTTAAAGAGTTTATAATAGATATACATTTTTTGCTTAAAAATAGAGTTTGGTGGGGACGGTGGTGGTNTGCAGCCTACTATTCACACACTCTCCGCTTTCACTGCTTTCTCCCTCCGCGACTACGTATCTATTTTAAAGAGTTTATAATAGATATACATTTTTTGCTTAAAAATAGAGTTTGGTGGGGACGGTGGTGGTAGTGGTGATAGGAGAACGAGCATATCGTCATCCGATTATCAGTGCCATCATCTTTACACAATCACATTGTCATTTTTCCTGGCTTGCCTCAACACCACTGTCATACCAGCCGTTGCCCCAGACAGTAAGTTGTGTCTGCTGTTGCTGCTAAAAACTGGTAACGACTATAGTGTTCTCTTTGGCATTGATAATCCTGGTTAGTAGTTAGATTTTGCGGAGAAAGGGATCATGCCAAGAGAGAGAGAGCTGTACATATTATTATAGTGTATAAATAAAGCAGAGATAAAGACGATAGGAAATGCAAGGAATACACACGCAGGCAACCTTGTCAAAAGCCTCTGCCTTTGGTGGTAGCGGTGCTCTTTTTCCCCAGTCGTGCCAGCGGCTTTGTCACAACTTGGTATACAGTAAGGGTTACGGGAATACGTAGACAAAAGACGCCAGCTCAACCGGGGAAAAGGGAGAATGCATATGAAAAGCGGAGAGGATAAAGGCTTGCTAGATGAAGGCAAGCTTACAGAACAAGTGGTATAAAACTCTCTCCTCTCTCTCGTATGTCTTTTGTCTGGTTTGTGAGGGAAACAAAATGTAGTGAATAGGTACTCATCTACTTGCCCTATTTACTATATACACCTCTGTCTACGTTTCTCGAAAACCCAGATACCTACCGATTTGCCTATGTAGATATTTTTGTGTACACTACCAGTACTTCTGTATGATCTAAAGCAAAGTCTTAGCCTTTGACGGAGAAAATGCATTTTCCATCATAGTAATCGTTTTCCCCGTCAAGTTTGCTCTTTTTTGGGATAATATTTTTAAAACCTAGACTCTCATGGAGTTAGGATGAGGACTGATGTTTGGCTTGTTTCGCCTGACACACATATGTATACCCTCTCTCTACCAACGATGTAGTAAATAGGCAGCTCAGAAAGTACAAAAGTGCTTTATTACGTTATATTATAAAGTTTGCACCAAAAAGTTAAAATGTTGCCAGTCTTTTAACGAGATCTTTACTTGTAGCTGCAGACTTTGTGCTTACACACGCATATTTCTGTGTACTTCCACCACTGGTACCACTAATTTGTCGGCTTTCTCTCCCTCGTTCTCTCCAGAGTGTATAGTGTTTAACCTGAATACTAGGAAGAAATCATATTGCTATACTGTTCCTTCCAATCAAAAACCCAAATGTGCATCTTTATCCCCGTCCTCATCAGTCCCGGCAAAAATTTGTCTATGTGTGATCACAGCAGCAGTTCTGCTACTTTTTTTGCTTAAAGAGCCCTGTCGGTGAATGAACTGTGATGATGATAATGATGAAAGGAAAAGAGCGACAGCTACAGGCCAATCATTCCACATTTTATGCGGTATTATATCAGATATCATACATACATACACACACACAATCCACAAAGCTGTACTGCAAGTGTAACTGTTTGTTGTGCAGTGTTTGGCAAAAAGTGGTTCCCCTTTTATTTCGGCGTAGTTTTGGTGGTGTTTGTGGAATCTACTCGGCCTATAGACCAAATGTTAGGTAGACTTGTATGCCTTGTAAGCTTGTGCTTTTAGCAGGTATTACTTCCACTTGGGCTAGTTGACCCAGTCTACCAAAGCCACAGCAAAGGGATTATGTACCTATAAAATGATTCGTGTGCCAAATACATTGATACTACCAAATGTTGCTGTGTGAGAGAAAGAGAAAGCGATCGTTCTTTCAATATCCTTTTCATTTCACTTTTTTTGCTGACGATCCCACTATATTTACATTTATACGAGGAGAGAGAAAATCAGACCATTACAGAAGGAAAGTATACATACCCAAAAAACCGTCATCAATTCTGCCACCGTCAAAGTGGTGGTCTCTTCATCAGAAAAGATGCTTTGCATTTTCCTCAAAGAGAGAATGAGAGAAACGTTGCTCTCTTTTTTTATCACACACTCAGTGTATTTATGTAAGCATATTGACTACTCCCTATTGCCCAAAACGAAGTGAGGCTATCCTCATCTTCATCTTCCCATTGCTGGAGAGACAAAAACTACTGTGCTATCCTGCTGGTGGTGGGCTACCGAACGGGCGCGGAAACTGGATATTAAGCAGAAAAAATTGGGTTTTAGAAAAAATGCATGGGAGAGAAAAGAGAGGAGAGAGAGAGAGCGGGTCAAAATAAACTAGGTTTATTCATAGACTACTTCTCTATTATTCCGGCGACGATCTGTTTTTCATATAATGTCATTAAATTTAGGTAGTGGAAACTATTTAGTAGCTTTAGCTACGATTTTACGGGTGCGTGTGTTATGTAACCAGTGATTCATGCACACACGAGATATCTTTTTGATATCCAGGCCACTGATACACACTAAACTGGCAAGAGACAAAAGAGACGTTGATGTAGCCCATGTAATAGAGCCATCAATATTATCCATGTGGGTAGTAGTGGGTACGTACGTGGTATGGTCTATAGGAGAATGCTGTGGGCGATACTCATAATAATATTTTCATTGGAGAATATATTATTATCTTATTATACTTAGGTTTACTTTTTAGATAGGAGACACGAATGGTCTGGCGCGGAGGAAAAAAACAGGAACGAAACAGGAGCCAAAAAAGACTAAAGCTTTCTGGAATGAAATCCTCTTCAAAGAAAATAGAATGAGAGGGAGACAACGATGATGGGGATGATGATGATGGCGAGAATACTACCGCCGTCACTAACTGGTATTTACACAAAAATAGGCCGGCTTTATGGGAAACTAGAAAGAATATTAGAGGTACATGTGTAAATGAATTGGTGGTGTGGTAAAACCAGTGGAGTGGCAAACTGGGAAACGGGTAGTTTTGCTTACGAGACTGGTTTCCCTGGGTAGGGATTTCAGGCGGAGATGCATAATACTTGGCATAGTATGTACGCATGCATGGTACATGTTTAGGAGTCGCTGTTTATAAATGATCTCATGAAATTGTAAACACGACCGGGAAGAAAAAAAGTGGTCAGCTAAAAAGGGTATATAATAACTATAGACACCTCACAGCTGAGAAGGGACAAAGCATTTTCAAACGATGGACAATCGTGGGAAAATAATTTTTTAAGGAAGTTTAAAGATAACAGCTTACAGCGCCCTCTAGGTTTATGTGGACACAGTTTTGGTGGTGTTATTGTTGGTCAGGAGGTACTACCCTTTGCAGCGATGGGAAGGGATTAGCAGAAAGCTATAATATATAGGAAATGGTCTTTGTGTTGTATTTTTTACGATGAAGCGCCATAAGTGAAGCTTTTCTACTCGCAGCAACCCATATTCTGCTGCTATTCACGAAGGAAACGAACCATTTTTTGGAATGTGACCAACATTTCACTCACTTTGTGAAATGATAAGAGAAACAATTTTTTAAACCGCTATCTTTTCGTCCACTATTTTTTCAATAAGCCGCTCAGCCTTTTCTTCTTTTCCGTCTGTCCTGACATGTGTATTGACCCACAAATGTATAGATACATATTATACGACAAAGGAGGAATGAAAACGTTGTACCTAAGCCAGCAAGCCTGTCAGTTTCGAGCATTGTCACTCCGTTAAATAAGAGCATGTATGTATCCCTCCAACAAAAAATTTTGGCGCAAATAATTTCCCGAAATTCTTCCAATTTTTTTCCAGGATTTAATTTGTAATATTAAAACCACAATAAAAAAATTTTGAGCATGAAAGTAGGTTGAAGCTTAAAGCAAAATATTCTCGCTGTCAAAATAAAATCATTTTAATTTTTCTTGCGTATTTTTTGCAACAAAGAGGAAAGCCAAGTCAAGCCTTTTTTTCAACACTGCGGCAGTGGTAGTGGTGGAGTGTATGTGTACGTGTGTACCTTCGTCAGAAAATTGAATTTCAGATGCGCTATGTGCAGACCGTTAGCTGAGAAAATCTCCCCACCAATTTTCCCTGGAATCGAATCTAACGACCTGGATATCTGGAAAAGGAACTTAATGCATAGCTAGATACAAGACATAGTTGCACAACGAAAATTGTAAAGAAAAATATTGAAGTTTTTTGTAGAATGTGTACGTCTGTACTCTGTACAGTATGCGCTAATATGGTATAAAGGTGGCGCACAACATACTAAAATGAAAGAAAACGTTCATACAGTTCAGTAAACATTTAAACTTGCTAGAAGAAACACTGATTACGTAACGGTACTTACGACGGTTACTATATGCAGTGCTAGTAAATAGTATACGCAGTTTTTAGACATAACTCCTTCACTTGACTCGGTCCATCATCAATATCGTCATCATCATCAGTAGCAGCAGCAGCGGCAGCTTCAGACAGGTCTATGGGTGCGCTCACATTATGTCAGACATAACTTGTGAAAATATTGGTTCGAATTTGGCAGGCGTATATATAGAGTACGAGAAAGCAGTTCTGGCGGCAATACACAGGCAAACATAGGTAAGTACAGATAATATACCTCCCTTCACAGTACACACATGTTAGTTTCTGTCGGAAAAGGGGGAAGCTTTTTCTCTTCGTTGCTTAATTTTTTTCTCCGTTGCTGGCGAATTAGAATATGAGGAGAGAGAGAGAGAGAAGTTTTCTGCAAAAGGAATAAAATATTCTTCCTGTTTTTTTCAGTGATCTGAAAAGCATTTTTTTCAATTTTATGTTCTCACAGGAGCTTTCATACTGTGGATATAATATTGACGAGTAAGAAGGGATTAGTAGAAATGGCTGACTGAGAAAAAAACTGACGTGATGGTGATGGTGGACCGAAGTTATGAAGACATTTTTGGGGGTTTTATTGTTGTAGAATGTAGGTTGACATGCAACCTTGGTTAAAACTAAATTAAAAACCAATTGACTGTTCATTTATACGGTACTTTAAATTTTGGAGGAGATATTTAGGAAGTAATTTCCTGGGTTGGTCATGGTCAACCCTAGTGGTTCGATTTTGGATTAGTTTATTTTATTTTATTGATATTCTTTGAGAGTATTGAATTTTAATGTTTTTAATGTGTAAAATATGGAAATTATTGATTTGTCGATATTTTCCCTGGTCGGCGTTCTTCACGTTCCCTTCACTTAGGTATACACCCGTGTGTTTTGCGAAAGTGCTGCTGAATGAGTAATAGGAAATATTTTAACATTAACAAACACACATGTACACGACTTACTACGACGAGCAGGAGCAATTTTATATTCTTATATTCCTTCTGTACTACCTATTATCATACGCGCTTTATCGAGGACGAAGGCTGCTGACATGCCCGTTAAGTTCAGCGGGAGTCCTTACTCATTCCTTACGTACTGCGTACTCAACATGAAAAAAAAACTCAACTGAAATAATATTGAAAAATAAGAATCCATTAGATTGCTCCAAACGACAGGTCCCATCATGTCTGATTTTCGTTTTATAACCCATCAGATCCTTTTAAACTGACGATATTTTCCCATGTATTTTCCATTTTCCTTTTCCATCGTTCTCTCTCTCTCGCTGCTCAAAGTCTGGGTAATAGAAACTCTCAAGCATGATGCAAGATCAAAAGTAACAATACATTCTCTACTACAGATGCTATGCAAATGTTAGATTGCCGCCTCCTTCCAAATTCTATTCAGCAAAGGAAAGTTGTGTGTACCTGTCTTCAGGGCATCAATATTAAAAACATGATACCCCAACCCTCAATCCAGCTTTAAAAACACAAACAGGATTTGCGCAATCTAACTTATGCCCTTGAAAAAGGTCAACAACTTGGGACAGCATTCCGATACAACCTCCAATTATAAATTTCCTAAGACTTCAGTGATGGTTGCATTAATATTGAATACAGGATAACACAGTTATTTTATTATTTGTAATGTTGACTCAATATATTCAACTTTATATTCATCCAATTATATTTATTTCAGCTTTTCACGAAAATATTCCGAACAAACAATAACACTTAAACTTTTTAATTACTTCAGTGTACCGTAACAGCAGTGGGCAAAGCTTTCTACTAAAACTACAAATAGATCATTTATCATAAATACAAATATTTAAACTTAAAATTATATGCTTAAACGAGGAAAAAAATTTGCTGCTGGCCATGTTGTGTAACCACTAAGCACCACTGACTGATGACTGACAAAATGACGTATAAGTACTGAACAATTTGATTTTTTATTATAACAGGAAAGCAGACGAGAGTAACGGTAATTTATCACAGTCAACACCAAGTCATCATCTGAAATTGTGTGTAAGGTGCTATATTATTGGATCTAGGCATAATATATAGAATTCAAAGCTGTAACTAAATATTAATAGTCCCGTACTCTGCTCCAAGTATGCATATTTAAAAGGTTCTCATACTTTTCCTCTGTTTACAACGGCAGAACGACACAATTTATTCATCAAATTTAGGTAAACATTTCGGTTCTCCCCATGACCTCGATTCTGTCTGTGTAGATTTAAGGATGCTTGAAAATAAATGCAAAAATATTTTAATGCAATTTTTCCTCCTTGCATGCCGAGACGTACTCCTGGAGTACAGGTTTTGGCTTAAATAGGAGTGATTTTTATGTGACATGAGAACTGTTTGTGAACTGATAGCAACTTTTAGCGAGTCCTCTCAGTCCTCTGGGATTAAATCCCAGGATACAGTGCGAAAAACTCATCATCATTCTCTTTCTTGCAGAGCAGCCGGAGAAGAAGAAGGAAATATGTGTCACTACCAAATGAAAACCCAAGGACGAGTGAAGATACACGACGAAAAAGATACATAACAACGACGGCGAAGACGAATAGAAAACAGACGCAGAACATTCACGCGGAAAAAAATATTTCCAATGGAGAGAAATGTGACTAAAAAATAACTTCCTTTCGCAAATCTGAGAAATCTTGTATGCTGAAAGTTGAAGCTTTCTTTCAACACGAATTGCGTTTCCTATTTACAGAGAAAAAAGTAAAAACGTCGCATTACATTCATTTTGAGTAGTCGTCAATATAAGCCGCCTTTAGGTTGAAAATAAGAAATGTTATAATTTCAAGCAGAATTGCGAAGAAAAATTCGATACACCACAAACACAGAAGTTAGTTTACCCAAAGAAAAAAAATCACGTTTTTACTTTAGAGGCACTACACGGCGGATTTCTTTTGAATTGTTTCTTTTCCCCTGCTTGTGTTTTTCGTCAGTAGTGATATGTTTATTACCATTATCATCATTTTCCTGTTGTCGTTGCATCACACGACATTATGTTATTTGAGAAGTACGAAGATGAGACTACAGCAGTTACATATTCCCTTGAAAGACAGTTTTAGCTGTTCTCAAATTACTTCACCATCATCCCTTTTATGTTTCCTTTGCTTCATAAAATCATTTCCAGGGAAAATATTGTGTTCCAGTAGCCGGAAAAATGGGCTGGACTCGCGAAACAAGCCGAATGTGTGTGGGGGCGATCCATTCAGAGTTGTCCTTGTTTTCCAGTCTGTTGCAGACACCATTTCACTCTTATTTCTTTTTACGGTACATGGTATTTCCCATCGAGGGAGGTTTTTTATATCTTTTTTGATTTGTTGGTTGCCTAAATAAGTCTCTCTTTAGGTAATATCACTGGTTATCTATTGAGAGATATCTAAAAAATAATCTTTTAAAATCTTTCAGTAAAGCAATTATGAAACCTATTTATTGTTTTTAAGTACTCATGGGAACGACGTACAAGTTTGCAATCAATTGACTCGAGTGAACTTATAACTGGATCTTGTTCACATAACTGTAACCGTTACACTACAAAATCAGCCGCG
>JAHZNB010007780.1:0-10446 GCA_027744295.1 Callyntrura guangdongensis | reverse complement strand
CAACCTTAAAAGACGTTTTGCATTTAAAAGAATGTAGCAATGTGTAATGGGAAACCGGGATATTGGTATGTAATTCTTACAACGTACCTTACCACGTACAATAACCATACTGTATGGGTACAGAGTAGAGATGTTTTCTTGTGGCTCTGCAAAGGAATATTTTTGTTTCAATTTTCTAAAAACCGGCACTTGCTCGACGGCTACCATGAAGGTACCTTAAAAGAACCCCAAATTCCGGAGGCAAAGCAGAGGTACCGATAATTGAGGGAAGTCCACCAAACGCCACACATTCCACCTGAGGAGAGCGACAGAGACGAGGATGGAATGGGTAAGTTTAGGCATCACATGTGTTTGTTTTTCTGTTTCTTCTATACAGTAACCCAATGTGATGCCAATGGATAAGGAGGTCTCACCACCGGTGACTTTACCGGAGGTGGATGAGGATGCCCCGTTGGCGGGAGAGAACGATGCTGCAGCAGGTGGTAGTGATGGAAGGCAACTCCAAGAAGAAGAAGTCCAATTGTCAAAATTAATGCAACATAGAAATATTTCAATATAAAACAAGACAACTTAAAATACATGATAAAAATCTTATATTTTCAATGAGATTTTCCTAATATCACTAGTGGTCGCAATAACAAGTAAAATCACTTACGTAGTTAAAATATGTATGTGTAATTAAGGGAAAGTGATGAAAAACCTTTGGTCCACTGATGATTTAGTTTGAAATTACTAAGGTCTGTTTCGTCTTTAAGTCTACTGAAGACCAAAGATTACTTCAGTGCTGTGATTACATTTATAAGTTAAGATAAACTAATTTGTAAACTGGAAAATTACTGTCAACATCTTACAACGTACCATATCACTTACAATAACCATACTGTATGCGTACAGTGTGGACGTGTTTTCTTGTGGGTCTGCAAAGGTTTTTTTTTCAATTTTTAAAAAATCGGCACATGCTCGATGACTACACGGTGAAGGTACCTTAAAAGAACTCCAAATTCCGGAGGTCAAGCAGAGGTACCGATAATTGAGGGAATTCCACCAAACGCCACACATTCCATCTGAGGAGAGCGGCAGAGACGAGAATGGGACACAGGGTAAGTTTTACCATAAGAAGGATAGGCATCACATGTGTTTGTTTTTCTACTTCTTCTATACAGTAACCCAATGTGATGCCAATGGATAAGAAGGTCTCACCACCGGTAACTTTACCGGAGGAGGATGAGGATGTCCCGTTGGCGGAAGAGAACAATTCTGCAACAGGTGGTAGGAGGGAGGCGGCTCCAAGAAGAAGTCCAATTATCAAAACTATGGCAACATAGAAACTTTTAAGTATAAAGCAAGACAGCTTATATTACATGATAAAAATCTTTTATTTTCAATGAGATTTTCCCGTAATCACTAGTGGCCGCAATTACAAGTAAAATCACTATTACATAGTTAAAATACGATTAAAACTTTAATTAAATACAGCTGCGTTTATTTAAGGACTGCGCCTATTTCAGGGCTGCGTTAACTACGTTGTACAACGAAATACTTTTCAGAACTTACATTTGTTTACTTGAACCCCTTCACAATTTTACTTTTTATCCATTTCTATTACATTAAACTAAAATTTAACAGTATAAGCCTGTTTTTGTGACATTTAAATAAATATTATTATGTTTTGACATTGTTTGTTGTAGTTACTGTATTTGAACAGCTTTTTGCCGCCATTGGATAGAGTGTGTTTATTTTGGGGTTGCGTTTATTTCAGAGCTGCGTTTATTGCCTAGCATCAAAATTTTACAGCGTTAACGCAGCTGCGTTTATTTCAGGACTGCGCCTATTTCAGGGACTGCGTTTGATTCAGGTTTTACGGTATGTATAATAGGGGAAAGTGGTGAAAAACCTATCGTCCACTTATGGTTTAATTTGAAACCATTAAGATCTGTTTCGTCTTTAGGTCTACTGAAGACCGAAGATTACTTCAGTGCTGTAATTACATTAATAAGTTAAGATAACCTAATTAGTAAACTGGAAAATTACTGTCAACATCTTACAACGTACCTTATCACTTACAATAACCAAAGATCTGTATTGTCCGTGGATAGTAAGTAGTAGCATTAGATGTGAATATGCTTTGTAACATCTGTAATGACCTTTCGTTTCGACATGAACGGCGGAACTAAATGTCTTCGTACTTTTCCAAACTTAAAAGACCTTTTGCATTTAAAAGAATGTAGCAATGTGTAATGGTAATCCGGGACATTGTTATGTAATTTATTGTGTTTTGCAACTAAATAACTTATAATCAACCATAACAGTTTTCTTATTTACTCATAATCAATATTTCAAACTCCTTAGAATACAATGGAGGGTCAGCGTTTAATAAATGTGCAAATGTGTAATTGTCAAATGGTACGTGGTACAAATGTCAAATTTTCCAAACTTGCTTCCTCTGTCACATGTAAAACGTTTTGCCATTTTGGCACCTTTTCTTCAGACAAAAGTAGAGGTCCTGGTAAATTTATTGCTCATTTGGGGAACCGTATTATAATTATACCAAGTTTGTCTTTGCATTAAAATACCACCCTTTATCTGAATGTTTACGTAAGTGGATAGATAAGAAAAACTAATGGTGTGAGTGATTGTATACGTGATAGCTGAATTATCAGCTATAACGCTAGACGACCTGTTCGTGTAAGGTAAACGATAGTCACTGCGGCAGAATACAGACAATCAGTCTGACCAATTACCGCCACTTCTGTTCCATCCAACTGTATCGTTAAACCCGGAAGAGATAAAGTGACATCCCTCATTTCCGTCAGTTCAATTTCTGCAAGAGATGCGGGGGTTGTATTCTTGGCATCATGACCTGCTTGATGTTTTTGCTTGTATAGTCGGTGATAATCATCTTGTGCTCGACAAAATCTTCAACGTTACTCAAATGGAGGTCGTCACCGTTGCGAGAATAGTTGAAGCGAAAATGGTACTATGGACCATACTCGTGGTCTAGCACAGTGACATAGTGTCCGTATTTCAAGTCGTCTGCAGCCAATCTTTAAACCTTCTCTCAGTGTAGAGGGATATCTACAGGAGCCAACTCCTACAATGTCGTGGAACCAGACATGTTTGAAGGTCGCAATTCCATCATGGCATGACGTAGTAAAATCTGAATGTTCCTTCGGATAAATTCGTTCACGCGGTCAAAAATTACAATCTCCCCAGGATAGTCCTTCTGATAACCTTCCATTGTAACAACGAGGTCATCCCCCCTTTGAGCCACTAAGGGCTTACACTTTTTCCAACTCTTTTGTGGAATTGAGCCTATAACGTCAGTCAAGTCCAACGTTTGTTTGGTAATGTATGGCTCCTCAGTATTGACGGCAAGTAATGTTGAATCATGCGTCAGGTGTCAATGTAGACATTTGTCTTGAATATAACCACCTCGTAAATGTTATCGGCAGCTCCTCCACCTTGAAGATAACTTGTTTTGTAGACCACATTTTGGAGCACATTTGTTTCCGACATTTCCCCACCATGACCCAAATAAAAAAAATGGATGATGGCGTTGATATCACCATGGTTACTCCCAATTCGTTGGCTAATCCCTGATAACGTTTCATCACCTCCCGTGGCGCCTCACAATTTTCCAGAGATGCAGCCGCCAGTACACTAGAATCCCGTCCAAATTGTACACTAAACCCATCGTTGGTCATCAAATTGAGCTGAAGATAAAACTGATCTTCAATCACAGGTTGGCTCACCATTTCAATCCAATACCGTTTACCGTCAACTCCGTAACGTCGGTTATTCTCCTCCTCATCAAAATATAATGAGCTCAAGTCTTGGAAAGAAAATGGAAGATAGTCATTGTGTACAGTGCCATCAAGCATTCCTGGGTAGCTCNGTTTACCGTCAACTCCGTAACGTCGGTTATTCTCCTCCTCATCAAAATATAATGAGCTCAAGTCTTGGAAAGAAAATGGAAGATAGTCATTGTGTACAGTGCCATCAAGCATTCCTGGGTAGCTCTGCACCACTCCAAAGGACATTGGCTCAGCCATGCGGTAATGAAAGGTGCTATTTCTAAATTTAGGCAAATGTGCTGTTTCATTTTCATTTGCCATGTTTTCATCCAGCCATCCAAACTGTACTCTGGTCCACCCATCCACTTCTATGACCAGATTATACTCACAATCTTCATTGGATCTCACCAAAATGTTTACATGGTCGACACCATTCACTTGTTTCGTATTGCAAGAAGGTATCACCGTATCGTACAAGTTAGGAGTATCTCGTCCTTGCAGAGCATCAATTCGTCTCAACTCCACAGAAACGTTTACATCTGCCCTTTTCAAGTACCCCGTTTATGTGGAAAGGTTGACAGTGATGGATTTCCCTTGATGGAACTCTGATCCAATAATAAGTTCATTTCTGGTGGAATCGCCGGTCACTGGAGGACCATTTATAGAAAATGTGTTTTCACTCGGCAGGCTATAAAGCCAAAAGCGATTCGCCACGCTGTCATGGTAACCAGTTATCTCCCCACAGTTCTCACTGACACCACCTATTTTTTCAACATAACAACACGAAAAATGGCAATAAATAGTACGTATGTTGGGATGTTCAGGTGTATTTTCTTCAAAATCACTACCAAAATTTGCAATTTGTCCAAAAATTAAGTCACTTATTAAAAAAATATTCCAATAAATTATATTGTCAAATTTGGAACTTTTTAATCATTTTAATAAAACTGACATTATTCACGGTCGGCAAGGTCTTGGTCCTCAAACAAAAAGAAGAATTTACATCACAAAAACCAGGAAAAAATGTGTCCGTATGACATGCATATAATCGATGCAGATTTTATGAGGAATGATGTGTGACATTGTTCATTTTTCAATTCGCTTGGTAACCAAGCCCACTTCGTTTTTGTCCGGACAGTAATACTACTTTCTATCAGTTTCATCAAAGAGATTTTCCAACTAAAGCGTTTGCAGCGTTGGATTACAGAAAAACCGATGGTGAATGTCACATTTTATTCGCCGTTAAATACTGCTTCTAAAAATGTCTAATGCACTAATAAAGTTAAAGAGAAGTTGTATGATTGTCAATAAAGCTAAGACAATAAGTTTTCATTCAAACGTATGATTTATTGTTTGGATGTTTACGCGCCAAACCCGTCGCAAGGTTGGTAAATAAACTCGTCCCAAATTTTGTATATGCATTTACAGAAATCGAAAATCGTTTGCAGCGTTAATTTCATGAAAATTCAAAATGCGTTTAGGGATCCCAGAAAAATTTAAGCACTTTTGAAATCTTTCAGGTTGAATTGAGTGAATAATGACGGCGTAAAATTTTGCTGTGCGAATTACAGTATTTACGCATGATTTAAACTTATAAATTTAAATTTAATAATCTGTTTTAACTTGACTGTTATGGCACAAAGGTTTTTAAAAAGATATGTAACGTTGGTTAACTTGAGATCTACCAACACTGGATACTACAAAATACGTTTAGTATCGCTTTAATATTAGCAAAAATAAGGAAGTTCACAAGTGCTGATGACATGATGCTTTCAGCATTACCTATGCCGTTAAGATAAAATGTCGTCTTTATCAGCGGAAGTAGTTAACGAACGAATACAATAAACAGAAGTTTTTCAATAATTGGATGACAAACAATTACTTTATTTGTACGGAATGACGTGAGCTACATTCATAACTCCGTACATAAAATAATCTTGTGACTGAAAGTTCGTCCGTCCCCCCGGAGCCGGTTCCCCCTAGAATACAGTATGTAACAAATTGTATCGGACACTTGATTTATCCAAAAAAATTCTAAACGGATTGGTCTTGTTGGCCGACACATGTCATAACTCGGACACATTAGTAAGGGCTAATAATTGCAACTTTTATACCCTTGGTGTCAAAGTGTAAGTAAAAGTTACACACGAATAAATGGTTTCTTGCTGTAACAAATTGTATCGGACACTTTGAAAGGACGAGGTTTATGTCAATTAAATTTCCGACTGATCAAACAAAATACAGTAATTTTGTTATTTAATGACCAGAAGTACCACAAAATGCATAAATCAAGTAGATGGACCCTAAACTCACCAAAGAAACACTAGTTTCTGGAGACTCGTTACTCAAATACAGAATGTCGGATAGCATTTAACTGATGTTGCCAAATATGGGCACGGGTGCCAAGTAGTATTTTTTATAATATCTGGCTAAAGATTGTGAATATACAGTTTACATTTTAGTACCCCAAAATCTTGTGTAAGTGGGGGTAAAGAGGGAATTGTGTTGCACTTATTCATGAAAAATGGCATTAACATCTAATTATCATAGAGCATCTCTATTTATACATGATTATATATTCCAAAAAATACTTTTACGGGTTCCTGGTATTTCTGCGAGTATAGAAAAGTACATATTTGGTATAAAAGTTGCCATTATTAGCCCTTACTAATGTGTTCGAGTTATGACATGTGCCGGCCAACAAGACCAATCCGTTTAGATTTTTTTTGGATAAATCAAGTGTCCGATACAATTTGTTACATACTGTATTTTCCCGCTAGGTTTTGTTCCCACAGGCCATGTTCCCCCCAAAAACATGGTTATTTATTTTATCCTGACACCGGTCGGTCATATTAATACAACTAGCTGCTTTTACTGATACTATTACGCACATTTATGGTACAAGTAAATGCAACCATGAAATATAAATAAATGAAGACCAGTTTCCTCTACCTATTTCCAAAATTGTCATTTCCAAAAAAATGAACCATGAACAAAAATTGCTCCGTCGCATGCAAAAATGGCAATGTTTACTCAAAATTTATGGCTGTTATCGATAGTTGATTAAAAGTTGATAGTTGAATTAGGTTATCAAAAAATTCGGGGACTCCGGCAACCCCGGAGTAAGGACACGGCTGACGATGATCAATGACTTGATTATTTAAATTGCTTAAATAGATAGAGCATTAAAAGTTTAATAAATTTTGAAAACAGCTTCATTTAAAAATTTCGACTTATTTGCATCCAAGAAGTAGGCGGTGTAAGAATGACGTTTATATGATAATTTTAATGTGTTTTACTACTCAAATCGATAAAGCAGAAAATGGTTTACAATACTTAAATTCAGACCATTGGAAAATTATGTATTCTCAGGGCCATCGGGAAGGGGTACGAAGTTACGTGGGGATTTATTTTGCAGGAAAATGGTGATGGTGAGATCGGGATGAGAGATGGGATGTGTTAAAAGGAGTGACGGAGCTGGATGTTGTACAGGTAAATGGTAACTATATTTCATGGTTACATTAATTTTTAACTCTAACGTACGCATTATTGAATCAGTAGAAGCATCTTGGTGGTCCACCAAAAATTTGCTCAAATTTTATCCCAGATTACAAGCCACTGGCCTAAAGTATGTCAGGCAACATAGTTATCGCACTTGTCATTACTCCCTGTTTCGACTGTGGTTTTCGGGGTGGAGAAAATCATTACACATATGAAAGCAATGTTTACTTACTATGACAAACTTGGGTTTGTAGTGAAGATTTACATCTTCACTACTGGTACTGGCTCCGGCAACTATTTTGTAAAAGGCGTCATGTTTATAATTCTATGTACGGTATTCTGCCTAACAATAAGCACAGGCTAAAACAGAATTATGCGGGTTGTAAACAGAGAGAGGCTATAATTGGTACGGGAAAAAATTGGAAAATAAAAGCTTTTACTACGTTTACGATTTTATTTCATAGTAAAAGATTGCTTCATTTTTCCCATGTAGCTCTGAGTATGTACTTTACTGAAAAATTTATGAATTTCAATTTAAATACGAATTTGGTCCAAGATACGTCTTTACATTGATTCTGTCTACATTACCTTTTAACCTTTAAACATGAGCTGTAAATTTTGTAGATGCTATAATATGACGGTAGTATAAAAATTAAATCATGTCTTCTTCAGGATCACCTAAAAATAGAAGTAGTCAAGAAAAATAGAGAGGCGATATTAAGAGAGAATACGGTAGACGTGTATTTTAATTATTACACGTCACCAGCAAACCGAGAAGAACCAATGTTTTACTTGTTTCAACTAAAGTCTGAAAAATTTATGAATTTCAATTTAAATACGAATTTGGTCCAAGATACGTCTTTACATTGATTCTGTCTACATTACCTTATAACCTTTCAACATGAGCTGTAAATTTTGTAGATGCTATAATATGACAATAGTATAAAATTAAGTCATGTCTTCTTCAGGATCACTTAAAAATAGAAGTGGTCAAGAAAGTGAGAGAGGCGATATTAAGAGAGAATACGGTAGACGTGTATTTTAATTATTACACGTCACCAGCAAACCGAGAAGAACCAATGTTTTACTTGTTTCAACTAAAGTATGGTAGTAGAACTGACTGTTTTAGTAGGCAAGATAAGCTGCCCAGACTCAAGATGACTGCTTTAATTCATACAAAAATATATTACATAATGCTTGAAAGGTGTTTTAATTTGCGAATTTTTCAGCAAAGATCACACTGGCTAATTCTGACATTTTAGGTTGACACATTATTTTAATACGTACCAGGTTGGAGTGGGGAAGTTTACAGAAAAATGAAACATGAAAATGTGTATAACTCTACTAGTGTTGGCATTTACCAGATAACTGTTACAAATATTAACTAATTTCCGCATTTATTACTACATATGTAAATATTATAAAAAAGTACATATTTCAAAAAATAAATATTTCCTTTTCTCTCGCCGGGTTAATTCAATAATAAAAAGTTATTAAAAGTTACCACTAAACTTCCGTTTTTATTGTAGTAAAACAAAATCTCTTCAAATAAACATAATAATGGTTTGTTTAAATGAAACATGTCCCAAGGAGGTTCATAAACTTGACATGACTACGAACTTGTTAGTGGTTAAAAGCTTGGAGTGGGTAAAACAAAAAATTGGGGTATCATGATCACCATGTACTTTCGAATAAAGAAACAAACTTTCAATTTGGCTATTAAATAAATACCTCGCATTGCAAAAATTTATTTATGTAAAAACTAACGTTGTTTTGTTTTGCCTATTCAAATCGAAATAATGTATTATACAAAATCGACTGTGGATTAAGTATTTTGAATAAAGCTTTTTTTTAGTTATGATGATATTGGTTGCTAGGAATATCATTTGTTCACAGGTTGTACACGGAATTTGCTATTTCAACATATTATCTATCTTTTTTGGCTTGGCAAATGTATTTTGACTGTTATACCCGATTATTTAAATTAACTAGTGGATAATAAGTTCTCCATTAAAATTGGAAAAGTTTCACCCGTACATGAAAAATCGACAAGTCGGCCCTTTCGTAGTGATCCTTTAATCCTAAGGAAAATAAAAGCTTGGGTCAGTCGTTCTTTTGTAAATTTAAGCGACGATAATTTCGTCAATATTTTTAACGGCCGAAAAATAAATCTATGCTTTAAATTCATTTTAAAGTTTGCAATTAATACGTACTTTATTACTAAATTTTTATATTCTAGTACTGCGGTCATTGCATATGGAGGTAACTCAAACTCAAATGTAGTAAACCTGAATATGAAACATCCACGGCAACTACTGAAATTACAACATTTCAATGAGGTAATGTTATAAGCTGAAATTACCATATTAGGCAGACCCATTCTTTTTTATGTTGATTTTGTCCCTTAAAACATTCATAGAATAATCGTTTTTTAAATTTACATCAGGAACGACTGACCCAAGCTATTTCCCGCAGGATTCATGGATCATATTTAAAGAGGCGATTTATCGTTTTCACAAGACGGTTAATTGTATGCCATTAAAACTTGTTTTGGGTACTTTATAGTTCATATTTTATTTGCGGTTTTGAATATTTACTGTCAATAACGGTGACCTGGTTTTCTTCATGTCGGGACTGAAAAAATGTTATATATGTTTATGTAAAGCAGAATAGAGTAACTAATATCTTCGTGCCAATTAGTCTATTATTTTAGTTAAGAAGAAAACACAAAGTAATATGATGCATGTAAAGAGAATTTGTAAACTCTTTGTTTTTTTAACATTCCTGTTTGTAGAAGAATCTGGAAGTACATATGTTCTTCAAATATGTATATGACGTGTCGACTATTTTACATTATAATTCTTTCTGAAGTAAAAATATTTGTTTGCAAATGTAAAAAGGAAGCAGTTTGCATGTAGTTATCCTTGAATTTTCGGCGCTAAGAAATAATTTATTACAGATTTACAAATTTTTTGCTTAAATATTTTTATCAAATAAAGGACGCATTCCAGCGTTTCCTTGTTACCAACGTTGGACAAAGCAAAATGCTACGGTAGTAAATCAAGATTTTCAAAATTTGTTACAGATCTGACTTAGAGCCCCTGTTAAAACATGAATATCATTCTCACATTTTTGTGCGTCTACATATTAG
>JAHZNB010007779.1:0-22149 GCA_027744295.1 Callyntrura guangdongensis | reverse complement strand
ATAAGAATGTAATCAGTAATATAATTTTAATGATATTTAACTTAAGATGCTCAAAACACAACATAGCTTTGTCAGAATAAGCAGGGTTACGTTCATGGCAGATAAAAACATGTTTTTGTCATTTTTAAAACTGCTTAATATACAGGGAAAATATTTGCATAGAATCCACGTACATCCACATGAGCGTTTAGACGTGTATATACTAGCTTGTTTATATCATGGGTGGGCAGGTACACTTTCCCTTTCATGCCGTTGTTCCAATTCGTCGTATGCTGCATTAACTTAAAGCATGTACTTTACGTCGTTTGTACGTGTGCCACTGCTACATAAAAACACACGACGTACGCAAAAGGGGAAGTAAATAAACAGTAGTAAGCAGAAATCGAGAGATGGTTTCATTCACCTTTTTTGTATGTGACCGATAAGTAAATTGCTGAATAAGTACACTTGATGCATCTGACTTGTGCCAACGCAGCAATCCCGGGGTTTTGGTCCAGATTCATGGGCACGGCGATAGTTCCACGACTACTCGTTTTTAGAGATATACGTAACGTAACTGTATAGGTAGACAAGTTACTACAAAAAATGAAGAGTAGCAATAGCAAAATGTGCGTAATGCGTGCATTTTTATATTATGACAAGTTCCACCATTCACTTTTAGTCATCTTTTACACGCAAAGCAGCGTAGATAATTAAGAAGGGGTTAAGATACGTACTTACATAACAATATTATGCAAATTATGTATTCATTTTGGTAAAGTAGTCAACAGTTGATTGAAATGATGATATGATGATTTTTACCACAGCACAAAATATTCTTGTTCGACATTTCAATACTTTATGTACATTTTACTCTGCAACATAATACAAGTAAAATCTAGGATGTGGGCAGCGTTAGGCAATATGCAATATAGGAACGTGTTATAATGATTAGAAAAAAGGGGCAGACAAATATTGCTCTGAAACTCACTGTTACAGGTTAGGTCAAGTCAAGTTGAAATATTTAAACCATAAAAAATATACGTTTGATTACAAAAGCAACAGATTCAACTGCGGCAGCAGCAGCCGCCCTCTCCATATTTCTCTGGCTTCTGGTAACATGTAAACAGACGGGGAGAAGAGAGTGGACTATTTTCGACTGGAGTCAAGTTGTCGCTCCATGATTAAAACAAAAAATAGAATACCTAGCTTGAGTTCAGGTTCCAAGAGCAAAAAGTTTAGACTAAGAGCTGTGAGTCGTATTTCAAAGCTAAAACTGGCAGCTGGTTGCTCCTTATCAAAATGGAGTGGAACAGGCAACATTATAAAATAAAAACATTAACTTTTTACTCCAGTAGTACGCATTCATTATGAAATCACACTTCTTAACTGCTTACTATAAGCTTAGCAAGTAGCGTATTTTTACCATATTTTTGCGTAGGTTTCGCTGGCTGGAAAGTTGAGGTATGGTAATCAATCGTGCAGCAAAATAAGAGTAAAAAAGTGAATAGACAAAGAAACGTTTAGAGTTTTAGAGTCACTTCTGCAATTTTTCTCGAGTTCAAACCATACAAAAATGCAAAAGTGTGATGTTCTTTGTTTATCATGATTCATGGTGAATAATCTTTTTTAACCTTTCCTGGCATTACTCTTTTTACTTTGAAAACACTTTAGCATATATATTTGCTGCATATATTGGGTATAGAATAGTGCTTGATTAAATTAACAACAACACAATCGTTGTTGTTGTTTGTGCTTTATGATGATGTTGTGACATGGGAAAGTGTAAAAAGAAATAGGCAGAGACATTGCAGGGGAATTGAGCGATGCGATACGGATGAAGGTAAAACGTGTAAATATTCACAGCAGCAGCATCATCTTAACCCTTCTGTCTCGAATGAAATGCTTTACTTAGGCAAGGATCTGATTCTTATTGTGATGAATAATTTATTAACATAGCTCATTAAATTAGTGTTGTAAATAAATTAAACTGAAGTACTTCATGTAATTTTATTGATATTGGTATTACTATTAAGTAGGCATGATGTTTTTGTTGATAGTGATTAAGCTAATAGCTAATTTAGAATTAGAACTGTAAAAGCGTATAAAAACAATGGAAAAATACTTTGTAGATATAGGATAAAGAACGTAGTATCTACCTGTAGGTACTAATCGTAAAATGACGATAACTTTAATGAGCATGGAAAAATAGACGTATGGTAATTTACGCGATGAAAACCAAACCAAAGGGTACTAGTTTGTATATTTAAGAAAGCTTCTTTATAACGACTAAAATATTGCTGACTGTGCTACAGGCATAATAATATTATGTTCACTGTAAATTCATGATTTACAATTAAAAATAACAAATATGGTAGTTATTACGGCGGCGTATATGTTCTTCAAGAAATTAATAACACTAATAATAATAAAAATAAAAATATTAACCAATTTTTGTACTTCCTATAAAACGATTATGTACCTGCTAGTGAATTCGTCATTAGTAGGTCTGATTTACGTACACACATGATGATATGACGATCTAAATAAATATTGATTACTATATTATTCAATTTTTTCATTGACAAATTGAAAGAATCAAAATGTCTCACATAAAAATCAGCTACAACAACAAACGTAATATTATACATAATTTATAATTAAGCCCACCGCATATTGTCTCATTATCTTCTAGGTTGTAGAGTAGGTTTTCAGTATATTTTTAAGTTTTGAAATTGTTAACTACCATGTCGTGTCGGATTGTCTTCTATTATTATAAAACTATATAATAATATTATATGATGATTGTTGCTTCGAATGTACTGAGCTAGCATAATAACTACTAGTATTGTGACAATGCAAGTAATTGTAATTTGACTGGTACAGCGATTGGCGATGATATACATAATCGTTTCTTTATTGCTACACAGCTTGCAAAGTATCAAAAAACGACAACTCTCAACGGGGATACCTAATATTTCAATTTTCTTTTGACAAGTTGTTTATATCACTAAATTCATTTATTATTATTGTACATTAATTTGCCCGGGGTCGGGATTTGATTGGAAATGTTTTGTGACTCAGGAGGGGTCATAGTCATAATAAATAAGTATAAAGCTTTAGTTTTCATATGTGATACGGAAAACTGTACATTTTCTTCCTGTCAAGATTCTCTAATAAGCTTAGAAATAACATTATCATAGAAAGTACATACGTCTAATTAATTTTACGGTTAGTTACTTCTACGTATATAATATAATGATGTGAAAATGCAGAATACATGAAAAAATTATTCATTGAATAAAATAATGCATTAACTCTTCCCTCGAAGATAACGTAGTATGGCCAAAATAATATTGATGGTGTTTTATATTGGGATTTCATCGTGTTGTTACTTAAAATGGGATAAAAAAATACAGGGACAACTTTTGCTCACCTTGCAAAAATTGGGGATACTGTGTGAGATGAAAAGTGTTATCATTACCGGTAGGTATACATAAATATGTGGTCATGTGTCATCATAGTGCATCGATAAACACTGCTATCGCTTTTGCTTTGCTGCTTGCTGCTCCCGTTGAACTCAATCGTTACCGCACTGAAAACTGATTCATAAAACTGAAACAAATTCTCTATGTATTTTTATTAGTGCATATGTATATTGGAATGGTAAATTTGTAACACTTTATTTTTTTTAGTTAAATGCAACTCTTTATACTTCTGACAGGATGCAATAAACTTTAATATTACTCTCGAGATTAGAATAATTTCTCAACTTTTGACAGGCCAGGGAAAGTCATCATCGTCATCATCCGTGCATTGCATGATGTTATTTTGTGCCTTATCAAAACAGAATCTACTGGGAATATAGTTGATAAAGTTTATGCTCAATATCCACTCGTGCCAACGTGCTGTGTGTGGACTTTTGCACTTTTGCCTTCCTTTCAACTGATTGCATTTATATGTGCATTGATTAAACTGTCTAATTACGATTGTCAAGATGCACGACGACTGTAAAAGAAAATGCATATAAATCGATCATAAAAATGTCATCCGTTCAAAAAGTCGTAAACAAAAGTTATAGCTTCACGTCATACATTTTCTACTCCTGTCCTGTCATGTTTCTCCGTGTAATCTCCCAAATTGGCAATTTGTTTCATTAAGCACGTTCATATCGTCATCAGTCATCAGGTAAAACATTGTTGCTTGTTACTCCGGAAAATTCATATATGCCACAATGCCATATGTAGTAAAACTATACAACACATAAGCACACTTCATACTTCATATTTTTACGATCGCTACTTACTCCAGTCATCATCAACGGCAACGGTCTCCTCCCCAACGAAACTGATGGCGAGACAAGCTTCAACATCAACACCGCGCGTTCGTACGTCTCATTCCATCAATAGCATTGTGTGGTTTATTAATACAAACAAACATTGAATGAATGGAGACACACACACCACTTACTACATGTGTTACAAAATTAAAAATGTAGCGCTAACTCCATTTTCGTGGATTTATTGTATGCAAACACGCTTTACAAGCTATAGCTTATTCCAGAAATAAATCAACAGTAAATACTACGCAATGACTAGTCGACAGTTCCGGCGGTTGTGATTACTCTCAGGTCCCAAGAAAAGTTAGCTCCATTCAGTGTGAACGGGACACGGGTTTGCAACTTGCAAGCTACAACACATTTTCAGCAGGTATTTACCAACAAATCAATTTTTAGGTCAGTTTTCGCTAGACTAATTTGATTAATAATTCCGGATGGACGGCCGGCCGTCGGTGGTGGTGGGATAATCAGACAACACCTGGAATTTCAATACCTAGTTACATTGCAGTGCTACCTAAAAACAAACTTGCCTGGTTATCCTCCTCACTCGTTCAGTTCCATTCCTTGCTTCTACGCTTTGATTTTTCCAGATGTCGGCAGGATACTAAACCAGTAGCAGATGAAGTGCATGTAAAAGTAGTTTTGTTCCTGTTGACAGATTTTCTGGCAGCAAAAGTGATGCTAGTGAAGAAGGAGACGTTGATGATGATCGTACAATGTTGACGATGATGTGATGGACAAAGGGAGAAGCTGATTCTCCTACTTTCTCACTCTTAAACACACACTCACCACACGTATGGAAGTTGTAGGGAACTATTCCATTTCTATTATTCTTTACCCCCCAAATTGTGGTCCATATATTTTCAGCCCGTTTTACCCATTACAGAATAGCTCCCACGACGTTGCTCCCCTATATTCATGACTTCGTGCTTTATCATCTTGGTAAATCAAACGGTTGTCAGTGGACAAAAGAAGAGAAGCTGGTTGGCTATACCATCAAACACAGCCTGTTACCACCATTTCAATTGTCAATAAACGAAGGAATTGTTAAATTTTCTTTTATTTATCGCTGATTTGTTTCACGTTCTCACACATTGTAGCAAAAACTGCATCTCGGGTTACCTTATCTTTTTATTGTGTATTGCCCTTCCTTTCTGCTGCTGTTTAATACACCACATGACATACTAGCAGATACACATTATTTTGCTTCTCAGCTTTTTTATGACCCGGACTCCTTATTTTGTTCAACTTGCCATTTAATATTTCCTCCATTATTGTTTATACGTTATTGAAATAAAATCCTAGCATCAAATAAAAGTGGACAAGTTGGCAAATATTTGCCGAGCATCAAAATGAAAGAAAGTATTAAGTAAGGTGTGCTACAACACATTCACTCACTTCTCCCGGGGTGTGGACATGAAGTGAAAGTGAATTATCGTCATCATGAATAAATTCTCTTGTAAAAGCCTTACACATTCAATGATATCATGAAATTTGTCATAACCCAAATAAACACTGATAGGGAGCGACAGCAAACAACTAAAAAAGGAAATGTAGTACAAGAGATTGTACGTACCACCACAGCATATATTGACATCGCATTGTGCTTTTCAACAATCAATAAAGCGTTGTTGTTGTACATCACATACACAACAGCTCATTAGAATTCCATTCACATTTTGGAGAAATACGGTGGAAAATATATAATGTTGTGTGCGGTACACATTGTTTTGTATGATATTGTAAACAAAGTGGGAATATACGGACAGATAATATTATTGTCGTCGTATGCGCAACCTACACGTATTATTCCTTTTCTATGAAATTACCTTCCAACAACGCATGGAATAATAGCAGTTGAGTGTCTTTAATACGCTAACGCTAGTGTTGCTGGTAAAAGTTTACCTACTTACCGTATATTTTAAAAAAAGTTCCTCTCTTGCCAAAATTCTTTACAATAGTTACAACTAGTTATTTCTATCAAAGAATTCGCCCTTTTAAGCTAAAATTGAGGTAAAGAAGGGGAGAAAATCGAGATTCCATGCTGTTCCCTCGATCTAAATTCCACGGGTAGCTACTGCAGTGGTTGTTTTTGTTGGTGGTGGTGGTGGTAGTTTGGTGGCGGCAATGGTAAGTAAAATTCACATCGAGACGACGACGAAATAAACGCCAAAACTCTTTTTGGTTTGTAGTATGTAACTCCCAAACACAACTACTACACTGCAGTAGCAGCAGCGTGACTTCTCTTCGCAACTATGTATCATTGCACATAACGCAATTGAAGAAATGTTCAGTACAAAGGAGGAAAAAATGGATAAAATGAAGAGGAAATGTAAGGAGTGGATCTGCGACAGCATTACAATTTGTAAGTACAATTCCTCATTTCCCCACTCCCTATGTACAAAAAAGACCAACAAACAAGGTTCATATGTGTGTTATTATAAGCGTGGTAGTGTGTAGAAATAATATTTCTTGTGATAAGCTAACAGCTGGAAAATTTGATGCTGATCTCGTTTTCTCGATCCAGAAAAATTATAATGCCTACGACGACCAGTACTCTGCACACACCAACAACAACACTTTTCTTTGTTGAATTTCGTTTTCTTCACTTACACGTTCTCTGCAGAAAAAGAGAGGATACAAAACATTCGCTGCGGTTTAGTGAAGAAGAAATATTTTTATTTTGTTGGTGGAAGGGAAAAAGATGAATGTTTATTGTATCCAGAGAGAAGATCAATTGCATAGATATCAGTGCACACACACAGCACACNTGAAGAAGAAATATTTTTATTTTGTTGGTGGAAGGGAAAAAGATGAATGTTTATTGTATCCAGAGAGAAGATCAATTGCATAGATATCAGTGCACACACACAGCACACATAACTCTGCATAATAATAAAAACGGAGACATGATATGGTTTATGTTGGAGAGGAAAATAATACATTCCTATTACAGAAATTGATGTTTGTAAGCAAATCTTGTGTATATGTATATTTTCATTTCCAAAGTAGAATGCTTGTTATGTTTGGAAGGATAATACGCAGCTTGGAAAACAATGGATTTTGTCTGGGGCTACAAGTGTTGTAAAAAATGACCCTAAGTCAAAGCAACGCCGATTCATCTTTCCAACACAACATTTTTTCTCTCTCTGCAAAAAGGGTAGAGTTGTACGAGGGGGTGAAGAAGTGGGCCTCAATCCCCAAATCAGCAGAAGAAGTAGCCTCTTTTTTTATCATTTCCTTGTTGCCAATAGTGTACGAACACCAAGACATGAAATCTCGGCCATTTCAATCCCGAAAGGAGTAAAACCACAAAGAAGACCAACGAAAGCCAATTCGTAGTGCTGCTGTAAGAAGAGAAAATGTCATGAAATGATTTTGCTACTTAGCTCTGCCCCTTGAGGTTACAATACATACATTAGCTTTAGAACTTTGTGTTGCTGTTATTGTTGGAACGTGCCTAAATCTCCATGAGCAAGAGTCGTAATAATAACGATAAAACACACAAAAAACTTATATGCCATTATATCATATACATTTTTGCCACGCAGATAGTAAAACATAATGTTAGAGTAGTTTGGTACCACCGTGTGGTGGAAACTTTTACTACTTGACGATTGCACTGCGTGTAAGATGGGTTCGAACAATTTATGGGCTCAGATCATCATAAATGTACCACTTGTTTTACATACTGACCTCTTCCTTATAATAATGTAATAAGTATTTGAAAAATCTTTCCTCTTCCGTTCACTCTCTCTGCTCGCAACTTAGTGGGGAATGTGGAGGATGATGAAGGGGTTACATGAGTTATAGTGGAAAGGAAGGCACACAAGTTTTCCTTTACACAAGATGAATTTTATAGTGCGAGGAATTATGGATGACAGCTATTATTTGTATCGACACGGAAAATGTGACACATTAATATACGCAATAGGGAAGAAGGAAAGTGAATAATATTTAGTGTGTTATGTTATTGTATAGTTTAATATCTTTTTTGCAACCTGAAGTATATCAATGTTATTTATGGAGGTGGTTGCTTTTGAAAGGAAAACTGCGATTTTATGAGCTCTCTGCTAACATACATAAATGTGGTAGTACTGGTAGGAGATCGAAGAAATAGTTTTTCTTTTGATATCATTGATCTTTAGAGGCCGTTTATAACATTTACGAGCAATGTTTGATAGAAAATGAAATACAAATGACATGATCGTTATTGTTCGCAGGAAAGCACTTACGACTTTGTACCACATTTTTGCAATGTAATAAATTTTTAGGTGTGGGTTACATATATACAATGTTAAAGATGTACATTGCAATATTGTACATGTAAGCTGAATTTACGTTATAGCAGTTTCTCTAATTCGTGTGGTAGAAAACGCCACGATTTTTGTGCGAAACATTAGGGGTAACTTGGTAAAAACCCTAAAATGAACTGAAGTTGATGGCAAACGATGATGACGATAGACGCAGGTTAATTTAAGAATAACCAAAAATCTCGCTTTCCAAAGTTTAAAAATTACACTTTCATCTACAATTTTGGTGTTTTTTTGGATGATTACTATTGTCTACGGAAGTTTTGTTTTTCCGTTCCGTCCTTTTGTATTTTTATAGCTGTCACAGGATGTTCTAGGGAAAGCTACAAAAAACAACACAAATGCGACAAGACATTTTCAATGATGAAAAGAGGAAAATTTTGTTACCACCTCCAATATATGGAAACAACAACGTTGCCCAACTTGGCAATTTCCAAGCACTCTTTCTCTTGTCTCTTACCGACCAATAAATATATAAGTCCTACAAATAGACGAAAAATGTACTTCTATCAGTGTACATACTACATATTGTACCATGAATGGGGTTGTGTAAGAAAATAAATGACAAACCACAAAAGAACGGTAATGCCCCTAGCTACAAAAAACAACACAAATGCGACAAGACATTTTCAATGATGAAAAGAGGAAAATTTTGTTACCACCTCCAATATATGGAAACAACAACGTTGCCCAACTTGGCAATTTCCCCGAGCACTCTTTCTCTCGTCTCTTACCGACCAATAAACATATAAGTCCTACAAATAGACAAAAAATGTACTTCCATCACTGTGCATACTACATATTGCACCATGAATGGGGTTGTGTAAGAAAATAAATGACAAACCACAAAAGAACGGTAATGCCCCAGTGATAAACCGAGAAAAGGGATCCCCACCACAGTAACATCATCATCCAAATCCAAACAAATAAATATTTCTTTGATTCCAAATCGAGGAGGACAACTTGTTTTCTTTCGAGATGAAGAATGTCTACTGTGAATCATCATAATAACCAACATCTTTCCAACCCAGACGTTCTATTCTACTACAGCTCTTCTGACAGCAGCATCATCTTGTCTGAAAGCACAATAGCTACATGCGGTACTACATGTACACTTGTGTCCACCCATATACCTTGATCTCACACGCACAAAGAGGGAAAGTGTTGGCGAAAGACCAAACAAGAAAGAGAGAAAAGAATAAAAGAAAGAAAGAAAACGAAGCCGATGAAGTGGTACGGTATTTTACAGATAACCATGAAAATAAGGTACAAATAAGCCCCAGAGACGGCCACACTACTACTGTCGAGCGGCGGAAAGTAAGTCAAAGCCAAAAATGAGATTACATATGGGTATGTTCTTTCTTTGCAGTAAATCAGACACCATTCACTAGATACGGGCATATTGGTAGAGAATGCACCAAATTCATTTACTTTTTATATCATTGCAACATAATGTAAAAGGCTGGGGAGAAGGACGAGTATAAAAGCCGTTTATGCCCGTCTGTCACTATTTAGTACCATTTTTTGCACTGATAGTTTTCCCAATAATCATCCTAATAATATTTTGGAATCACGATATTATATTTTTTTCGTGTAAATATGACCCAAACCCATCTTGTATTGTTTGCTACCAAAAGTTACATCTTGTTTTGTCTTGGCTGTGCAAAGCTCATATTTTACGCAACACATCCCAAAATCATACACACATGACTGCTTTTTTGTATAAATACACGTATAGCAACTTTACGATGATGCTTGTTGTTGTATCTGTCTCTGTATCCATTCCTTCCTATAATACATCCGTTTGCCCCTCTTTGGACCCCGGCTTCATATTTTCACTATATCGCCCTGCGCTCAGATTTAACTAGCTGTGTGCTGTCACTTGCTGCTATAGCTGTGTATATTGCTTGCATCTTGCATATATAAGAATAAATAGTAAAGGATCTTTATTTATTGGTTGTGATGAAAATTTGCCTCATTTCCGCCAACAAGAAAGTGTACCAATACAACGAATAACAATAACCATACAGCAAACTATTAAGGTTTTCCTTTCCCTGTTGCTCATCATCATCAGTCGAAATGGTTTTACGTGAATCATTGAGCGCATTTACTTTATGACAATTTGTTGCGTACTCGTTCATGCATGACAAACGAATGTAGTTTGCGTGATTACTGGGGACAAAAATTTTATTTGCCTTCTCTCACTGATTCTTCGCTCCTACATAAAGATTTTGTGCATGGGTGCATATTATATAAAAAAGACTGATATTTCTTTTTAAGGCGGTTTCCGTACAGCTAAAAACGCAGTATTATAACATGCACATGTAAAGCACACTTACAAAACGTAAAATCAAAGCGTGCTCTCCCTGTGTGTTTTACATATTATAATTTAGTTTAGAAACTAAATGCTTATTTTATACCTGCGTGTATAATGTTTGTATTTTTAAAACAGTATTCTTTAAGCATACTACATAAGTATGTTGGCTTATCTAACTATCAACTTCGAATTCGAATATTGATGTTGCAAAGTACTACGCGACAATAAAAACCGTTATCCCATATCGACAAGGTATAAGTACGGTCCTCCTATAAACATTTCAATAACTGTTAAATTAAACAGACTGCTAACAATCTAATAAAACAGAATGTATTCAGATTTTTCCAGGAAGCAATTGTGTAAATTGGAATATGGGAAGCGAGTACTACATCAGCTGCCATACACTCATGGTCAGTGGTCGAAATGGAATCATATGTTCAAACATATAGGGAGAAAAGTATAAAAAGGTTACTAGGAGTGAGCCTTCTGCCTTTTTTTACAAGAAAAGGACACATTCTGCAATTTAATTGTCTGTGTGTCCCATGCATCGTGAGTTGAACGCTCAACTGGAAAATGGTCCAGGAAAAGGGCCATTCCACCAGGCAGGATGGCACAGGACAACGTTCACTTTCATGTATACTTTCACAGTCAACAGTAAAGCTATATTGCTATACTTTTTTAGAATCGGAAAACATTCAATATCGTTAACACTGGGATATTTTTTAGGAATGGTTATGTACATATATGTGTATGTGTATATTTATGCATATTATTCGAGTCCACAACGTGAGGCTCGAACAAGTCGTATATGCCCACATTGCGTACACATTTAAATGATTAGAGGGCGATGAGTATGTGTGCGTATGTATGGATGTACAGTACGGATGGACTATTGTCCATTCATAAAAAATCAAAACGACCAAAAGCACCATTTGTTGTTAACGACTGTAATGCATATTATTACGTTTTTTATCAATCTACATTGTATTATTAAGTATATATCGTCTCTAGTGAAAATTTACCGGAATCTAGAATTTCCCTTCGTTTATACAATCGTTGATTTCAATAAAAAATCGTCCGCGGGATACAAAACGCTTTCAGCTAATTTGTCTTCCGTCTGGACCTAATGTGTCATTGTCAAACTTACATTAGCCAAGCTTTCTCTCTTGCTCTATCTCTCTCGTAATAGTAAAGGCGTAGATAATAAAAACAAAAATATTGCTCGTCATAATAAGCAGCTCCACCTAACCGACGTAAACTACGACTGTTAAAAAAATTACTATCAAAATCGACCCGAGAATGTGTGGTGTTTACTTTTTAACCTGTCTCAATTCCCTAATCAGGCACTTAATATAACTTTTTAAATTTTGAACGTCCGCTAAGCACTTTTACATAAAAATGAGTTTCACAAAGTAACTCATTCCCACTCGCATCATCATACAAAATAGCATTTTAGCAAAGCATTTTCACTGTGGAACTCTTTAAGTTCGTTTATGGAAATTTGATTTCAGAGTGCTCTTGAAATTGTACAAACATGTGTAGGCTTTTGTTTTTATTGAATTGGCGCATTGAAAAATTCACAATTTTCATCTGGTACAGTGAGTGAATGGAATAAAATATGTAAAATTATTGACAAGATTCAGATTCAGCAACAGCTTTTGTCTATCCGATTCAAGTAGTTTTCCCACCCAACCAGTTTTTTGTTTTGTAATTCATCAGTTAAAGAAGGTTTTCCAATCTGATTTGGTCAACTTCTTTTGCCTAGATGTCCCCTTGATTTTAACTACCTAACTTGTTTTGCAGAAATTAAAAGAGAGACCACACCACCGGTAGACTAGAGTTTTAATAAGTTTGCTGTAATTTTTGAGCCGGCAAATAAAACAATATCTAAATATCTATAGCATATGTATATGTGCTAAAAGTTATCTCCTTCACATACAGTCAGTTTAGCCACGTACCTAACCACTACTTTAACACTGCTCTTAACTGTTTTTAAAACAAGGCAATCGGTTATCCCATCTGAAATTCCTTCTGAGCTTAGAGAGAATAACGAGCTCAATATTACATTTCAAATTTCTACAAAAATGGCATAATATTCTTCTTCTACGACACAAGAGTTTTCCATTTTTGTCTAATGCCTGATGCACGAAAGAATAGCGATACCGCAGTAAAACTCTGGTTTGAAACTGAATGTAAAACACAGTATTAGTGACATTTTAGTTCATCGCGAAAGTTTATTTCTTACTTAAATCTCCTTTACGTCACCCCTTTCCCCTATCACTCTCATAAAATCAATTGGCTAACCATTCAAACTCTAAAGAATTTCTTTCTGTTTTTAGTATTCCCTGTTTTCTCTTCACTTCGTTTTTCCACTTTCAAGTTTTATGAACACAAACCAGTGCATATTATGTAAAGCATCTAGTCTAATGTTACTACTACATACATCATTTCATATATTTGATCCTTATCCGGATATTTTAGGATTGGGAATGTCTTTCCCGTACGATCTGTGTTTTTTACCAACTTAATAGTTATAAGGAAGTTATGTAACGTTTCTGCCGTACCTACACAACCATTGTAGTAACATTACAGAATCTATGGTGCCACTGCTGGAACAAGGAAAGTATCAGACATAAGTTCCGGGTTAAGCCTTTATTTGGGACGTTTTGTGACACAAATGGAGTTTTCCCCCTTTCATGATATTCACTTGAGATTATGTAGTAACAATAATAGCTTAAGCCAAATATAAGTTTTCTCGTAGATTTTTTTAGAAATAGGAAACATTAACGTATACACACACAACTGCCACAACACAAAGTAAAACGGACAAAATGTACTGATATTGGTGTGCGTATACTAATACAAGCAGAGAATGGGATCATTTTTGCTAGACTAGACTGACCATACACATAGGAGACGCTTCAGGATGACATGACGAGATGTGGTTTCAAAGAATGTAAAGAAGTATGCGTGTATTCTTTATCCTTATAGATTGTGCGTGTCCAGTTAGTCCAGTTGGTATCTTAACTCCAAATCGCTTGTAATGGCACATGTAATCTCTTATCATTAATGCCATCACGTACTTATGTATCTTGGGGTGGGTAGCTAGATGCCCCTTTTCTGGGCATTCCCAAAACCCATCACCATTTCCAGAATATGGTGGTTAGCTGTTGACTGGTCAACTGCTTTGTTATAATATACATTTTCCGAAACAGATTTGTTAGCTCTCCTGGGAGCCCGGAAAGTGTCAACAGGAACGTAGGAGGTTAGGTTAGATTATGTACTTGCTACGGAACAAATTCCAATGCAAATAAATAAACAAGACTAACCAACAAACCTAATCCATGTCGCATCTGATAGAAAGTACAATATTTATAATTGTAAACATCCAGCTAACCAAAATGAAAAAATAACTCCGATATATGAGCATATAATTGTTGTGATCTTTGGAAATTATACATTTACGTTAAAGTTTAACGGTTAAACACCTTAGTTTAGTAGATAAGGTGAGATTAAAAATAAATTCTGAAATTAAGTCTTATTTATGTAATACTTTTGGATTTTTCAGCCTGTTCAACTACATTTGTAATTAGTTTTATTTGATATGTCGTGATTTGGCAATTTCCATTCCTAACGAGAATAAAAAAGTTTCCTCGACAGTTCTACTGTAGTTGTATATATTCGAAACGTTCGTTTGTGGAACAGTAAATTTATATATACGGCAAAACGAAGGGAACCACATGTATGCAGTAGTACGAAATATATTCTTTTGTTGCTTTCCCTGCATTGTCCTCGATCAGACCTAGTCATCAATGAATGAGCGAACTATTGAATGCACAACTGATCTCTCTTGTCCAGGGGAAACGATGAAAGTGACCTTAACTTTTCCTTTATCCCTGTGCATTGTAAACCAGTGTATGTAGTTGCATACAATATATAAGTTTTACAGAATGTTGGCTGTCCACTTTTCGGCATTACTCCTTTCTAGTTTCGGAAGGAAAGTCATTGTGAATGCAATGCATGACGCTTATTACACATAACAATGGACTTTGCAACACACAGTGGTCGTGTGTTTCTCTTTGTTCGTTACCGTTCATTCCAGAGAGGAGCTCTCTATATCGTTTCTGTTTCTCGCTGGTTTCACTTTGTAGATTTTCTAATGCTGTCTTCATTTTGACTTTTCTTTCCCTCTATTTTTCCAAATCTAGAATGAAGCCCCCGAAACTTTTTTGAAGGAGATAAAGGGTTTTATGTGAGCATGTATGCACACAACGTACACATCCACACAACTCAACTTTCTCGTTCTGACCGAACACTTTTTGAGTAATCTATAGTGGCTTCACATCCTGTTCTTGCTTATTCACAGTCCATTGAGTTTGACAGGTCAGGATGTCTTCGAAATAAATAAAAGATCCCATCAATCCTCGCCTTTTGTGACATGTCCATTGATCCTTTGTGCCGGTACTGAAATCTACATATATGCGTATTCATTTTGGAGGTGAATTAACTTTTTCCCTATTCGACCTCGCAGCAAAAAAATGACCAAGTACTAAGTAGGTAGTGTTAGATCCGTTTTGACTTTCCCCCAGTCTATATCATGCCTGCATTGCGTAAAGTATGGAAATAGTAACACAACATATATGCATTGAAATGTTAATGAAATACGTCCATTTATAGCACTAAACATAATTCACAGCAAATAGAACTAACAGTGCGAATAAAATGTAATCAGTTAGATTTATATTTAAAATTATCCTAATATACTTGTAGCCCTTAAAATATGCATCCAAATTGGTTAACTTAAAAACTTAACCACACTACATACTAGTTTTACCGAAAATAAGGACCCCTGCCATGTCTTATCGTTTCCTCGCAGTTAAAACCAAATAACTTTCTTTTCATGCCATCGAACTACGCGCATTATGAAGATAACGCTCATAGGTTTTATGGTTTAACTTGCATGTATTGTATGTATGTATTATTGCCAAAAAAAACTTTTCCTGAAGAACCGGAAACTTCGCGTATTCAAATATTACCAAAATTCCCATTCCCGGAAAAGTGTTCACCAGTTGATATCATCAAACCCTATCTGACGGTAATACGGGTATCACGCATGAAATACTTAACTTGCTTATCTTTTGTTTCAATATAATATTAGGAGGGGTGATGTAATGGTATGTTAATGTAGCCCACTTCTTTAATTTTATCTTGACAAGTATTACCCATCATAACCGTTGTCTCCTTCCCAAAATATTAGAATCCGTACCAATTTCTTCAACTGTTTACGTAAACACTCTTTAGAGTATTGGAAAAATGCTATAAAATTTTTTATACGCGGAAAAGAATCTTTGCAATCATCCTACCACCATCATGATCAGCATCACTTGTGAGAATTATCCATGCATTGTGCACGCACACACGATGATCATGTTTGTAGACACTAGGCACACTGATGCATCCGAAATCTATGGGGAGCATTCTCTCTCCTAAACATAATTTATAAAAATCCTGCACCACCACCGCCACATCAATTCTTGTATCAAACACTGGTATTGCGAGTGAAATGCACCAATTCGGTCGAAACGTACAATGCGACGTAAACGTAAGAAGTAGACGATAAAGCAGTCCAGAGTTCAGTTTTAGTTTTAATACTGGTCATATATACTGTCATACGAGTAGTAGCAAAAGTATCCCTCCAACAGATATAAAGGCNTATCCCTCCTACAGATATAAAGGCATGCTTTTGCACCCTCCTCATCCTCTCCTTTTTTATGCGTTCTCAATAAATGGGACCTTGTTACCGGAAAACGGGATAAAAAAACTGATCAGTCGAATGCGTTACAATGTGTACATAAAGTACAATTGCTGTACGTTTCGTATTCTTTAAAAAACTCTGGGGAGTTGCAAAGAAACTGTTTATCTTACAGGCCGCTCATAATGCACACTGTGTCTACAGGCATATTCGCTACCCGGGACGGGACATAAACGTCCGTTGGTTAGAGTTGAAACTGGAAGTGCATGGGTATATGTATGTATAAATATATATTGAAGAAAGCACCGGAAAAATGTTGACCACTCGATTAGAACACTATTTGATAAAAAGTGACCTCTTGTCATAAAAAGCCAAGTTGATTTTGAGTCTTTAGAGACGAGCGATAAAAAACCAGAGAAAGAAAAAAATGCTCTCCATCTGACGCGAATTCAAAATCGGTGTTAAATGGAAATTTTTGTGTCTCCACTGCATACTTCCGAAATTCCAGCAACTTTGTGTTGCACAGGCTATTTTGGCTGTAAGCTGAGCAGAAGCATTGTATTATTCATAAGTGTGGAAACAGACAAGACAGCAGCATATAGGGTTATATAGGGTTTGGGTTTGTTTCCTTTGTGACGGCGATCATGATCAGATTTGCCTCCTTCATCGCGTTTTTATCGCCCGTAGATCTACAATCTGATATCCGTCTGCTTTAAAATAAAAAGGAAAATAGTTGTATGAAGAATAAACATAATAATACATACGTGTATGTATGTGTGTGTGATCTTAAAGTAGCATGAAAATTTGAAAGGGGTGATTTTCCCAGGAATTGTCAGGAAAAGGATGGATGATTCATACTACACTTCATTCCTGTTTCTTTGAAGTTGATGCCTAATTTTATTGTTCCACTCACGTGCATTTCTCTCACTTTCAAAGCAACAAGACATACTGTATACACATAAAAGCGGAAATCGGTATCCATCCATAGTACAGTACAGCTGCTCTTTTTCAAGTTTCCCGAAGTCGTTTCAAATCGCAATCAAACACAAGTATGGGGTGTGATTATGTAAAATCGGAGACCATCAGTATAAATGCACGAGTGTCGTTGCCGTTTGATTTGACAATTCCATGTTCTCACACAAGGATTATCTCACTTTTTAATCGAATGATTAGACAGACAAAGTGTGATAAGACAGCTAAATAAAATAGTAAACACTGTCAAGTCTTTGTTCCCATCGTCGTTGATTGTTGAATCATAAAGAAGTATTCTAAAAACAATTCAAAAGTTGTTGGGAGAGCTCCTGTTTTCTGTGGGACAACCCAGGAATAAAAGGATTAGAATTAGAGACCAGCAACATGTGAACATTGATCATTATTATGAAAACAATTACAAACTCTTGTTCGAATGTACCTCATGGAAAATTCTTCTTTGGATAGCTATTATTATGTTCATATTTAAAGTTTGGTTTAGGTAAAAAGGTTTTGACACTCCAACTACACCCGTGCGCATACGAACATTGCCAAAACAGTAAAGTTTTCTTCAACATCATTGATAATAACAGATTGCCCGAGCGTTCCATGACATTCATATATATTTATAAAATGACGGAACAAACAGTCCGAGCCGGATTTCTCGATAAACTGCATCAAACCCCTCGCACCCTTCAACTTTGGGCCAATTTATGACCAACATTCGATCTGGTGATATATTTGATGTTGGTTACAACAACTACTGCTACACCATCAACTATCCGGAGTCCTGTTTAGAGGCCGTCTTCTTTTTTCTCCGATTTACAGAGAGTGTGGTACGGTGGTGCTTCTGAGAAACGGGTGGTGTGTTTACCATTGTAACTCCACTACTACTTTCTTTGATGATATGAGGGTCTCCTCCTGTCTGTAATGTTTCGTTGAAGCGAGAGGGAAAGTGGTTCCATATCATCTCACTTCTTGGCTTAGTTGCGTCTCATCTCCTTCCTCCTCTGTTCTGGTCTTTTACTGTCCCTGTCCCCATTTTACGTTCATCTGATACACTGTTTACTACTGCGTAACCTTTCTTATTTCCTTCTCCTGAACTTTTTCCCCACTGCAACTTGTGTTGTCACACACCAAATAGGAAATAAAAAGTTATATGAAAGTTTTACTCCGGAATTACTTCGTGGATAAATGATGCAGTTTGTACGTACCGTAGTATACACACAGTCAACAGTGTACTATATACAGAGAATATGATATGGCACGACACTCTACGCTTTAAGTAGCAACAAAAAGACAAGAGAGAAAGAAAATGAAATGATTCCTGATTTTTTCGATATTTGTCTCCTTCTAGAGAACATAAACAGATAAGTGTCTGGAAATTGTACATTGGTTGACTTTTGCCGTTCCGTCTGGCCTTCTTTTGCTTGCCTTTGATATCTTTTATTTTTCTTTTGCTCACATCTCAGCATCTTGTCGTCTTGTTATTTTCCAATGAAGAGAAAGTACAAGTGGGCCATTATGATTATCATGTTACTTTTCTGGTTATTTTCTCTACTTGGATCCCACTACCATATTTCCGATTAGCGTCTTACACGGAACGATGATCTCTAACCTGTTTTATTCATGATGACAGTCATAATGGAGGCTACAAGGAGATTATTGAGAAGCAATTGTTTGTTAAGTGATATTACGGCAGTCACTTCATTTTCATGTATGTCAACAAATTGTATACCTATGCGAGAATAAACTAACCAACTGTGCTGCTGTTTGTGCTTTCCGGTGGAAGTAGTTCCCTGTTATGACTCAAACGCTTTTACGATTATTGATATGTGCTTTAGTAGGAATATGCATAAACAGACAGCATACATGATAATATTGTTTGGTCATGATCCTACAGCGATCTCATTTTGGATGCTAATGAATTCTTCTTTGCTTTTACCACTATTTACCATGTTACCGAAGCGAAACAATAAAATTCTGAAATCAAGGTCTGCTCAAGTGTTGATCATGCACTTCTAACTCACTCTGGTGCAGAAAATATTGAGGATCGACGGTTTGCCAACACTAGATAACTGAAAAGTATGAAATTTTCACTTGACTGTACTCATATCCTCAACTTTTATTCACCATCCACATGGTAGTGAGTAGGGAGGAACCTCACCAAATACGGACATTATCGCTTTGGTATTAGAATTTCTTTAGTGCATGAACCAATGAAATGCATATTATTCTACAATGTATCCAAAATAATATAATCAATTCCCTCGAGAAGATGGTCAAACGCACCGCTGCGTAGCTTTAAAATGATGGAAATCAGTTGGAAGCAGCAATTAAAATTGATACCAGATGATTTTTTGACATTAACAATTTCAGTTCCGTCTCCCCTTCTGTGAAACTTTTTCTTAGCTTCATCTACCAAAAAAAGATCAAGAATTACGTTTCGTAGTTCATTAACGGAACTGATTGGAGAGAATGCAAGAATGAGATAAGAAAAATGAACATCTCTCTTCTGCACTACTGGTGTGCATCACCGAGTCACCAATATATTCTTACAACGTATAGGTATGTATCTACTATCTACCTAATACTTTATTTCTCTCCAACTAAAAAACTTGTCATGATCATGACATCATCCCCTTAATTCAGGATGAAAAGAGAAAAACTGATCCTGTTTTCCGCCTTGACTTCTTGTGTAACGTGTCTCTTTAATCGTAATGAACCTCTCCGGCTGCTTGATTATTAAACATTAATACTGCGTGGTGCGCGACCGGGTACCACTGGCTGTTGTTGTTTACTGGTGAACGTTGTTTTATATGGAACGCGAATGGGACTCTGTTATAATATCAAGCACCAAGTGAAAACCGAAAAGAGGGGAACCACAAACTGGAAACTGTCTTGCAGTGGTGGTGAGACGTGCACGTAAAACAAGTGTCGGGTAACACGGTGATGATACTTTGGGAAGAAACGTGCGGTGTAATTGTCAACCCGTTCCCGGTGATACTCATGTTCAGCAAAGCGGCTCAGATTTGTGAGCTCAACCAAAGCTCCCAGCACCACCACTACACAACAGACAAGCCATGGTATACTTGTGATTACAACAGAAACAATTATGTAGTCATTTGAATGGCAAGTTGGGGGAAATGCAAATGCACTCTCACTCTCTTTAGTATGCGTCTTGATAGTGATAGTTTCCTTTTCCCGCTTTCCCCTCTTCCTTTCCTAAAATGAGAATATAAACGGATCTGTGTTGGGAACAAGAAAGAAGGGTGGCACCACACAACAAGGTTGTCCTAATTCCATTCTAACGAAGTTTCTGTTTCGAATAAAAAATAATAATACGAGGACGTCAAAAAATATACTTAAATACTGTCTTTTTCTTCATCTTTTTATCAACTTGCCTCAGCGCAATTCAACAGCAATCAGAAACGTATTTAGTGCAGTGTGAGTTGGGCGCGACTATACTGCTACTGATAAATGTATTACAACGTCTTGGCATTTGTATGCTTATTATACTTATTATAGAGTAAAATGGGAGCCGTTACTATCTAGTAGGGAAAACGAACACAATGTGTGGTTTTGGTGTTGTAGTATTTAGGTTCTCAAAAACGTTTTGTCCTCATCCTCATGGAATGAAATCTTTAAAGCACATGACATTACAAAGACCTCGTCTCTTTCCTTATTTCTTGTGGCAAACAAAGCAGACCTTCTACAGGGACAGGAACGAACACTGAGCACACTTGCGTTAGATTGAAAAATCTTCTTCCTTCCAAGAGAGTCTATTAATAACGATGGCGAATTCTCTGATTAATGGGGTACTTTGCATACAAATGCTGACTCAAATTTTGTTGGGACTTTGACTTTATGAAAGTATACCACATGGAACAATATAATATGCACATTTTATATGTGGAAAGGTGGGACCAGGGTGAATTCTATTCTTTATACCCGTGAAAATATCAATTTACCCTAATTTAATTTCCCTCTGCGCCACACAAACATTGGTACTCCTTTTCACCTTTCCATGCAGCAGAGTAGTTTTATTGAAACGTCTTCGTGTAGTTAGTGGGATGTAATAAGAACGGAAAACTCGTTATTGCTTCACGTGTAGCTTGGAAGTATAGAAATCAGTCGAAATGAAATATCTAAGATCAAAGAAGCCAGCACACCAATCTCCTGGAATAGGTAAATTATGTTATTGAAAAATTGTATTCATAACGCGGTCACTGATGCATCACATGTTACTAATTAATTAAAAAGTTACTTTTGTTGGCTGGCAGTCAATTAATATGCAATTGATTAAATTAATTAAAGTAAAGTAATGTACAGCGTTCTTAAGATATAATGAACCGTCTTTAAAAATAAATTAAAGCATAATTTACATCGTCAAGCTATTTTTAACTTGGAATAAAGAACATCTCATCTCCACCGCCAGAAATGGCACATCAGCTGAATAAGCAAACTACTGAGAGACATC
>JAHZNB010007778.1:0-10335 GCA_027744295.1 Callyntrura guangdongensis | reverse complement strand
AAATTTTATTGTTTGGCTTAAGTCAATAACAAGGAATCCGGAATGTATGCATCAGTATTGAATACGGTTCCATTTTTTGCAAAACTTGTCGTCATCGTCATTGATCCAATTTGTATTGCTTTGCAAGAACGAGAATAACAGTGATGTGCTCAGGAATTTCAAGAGAACATGAAAGCAGGCATGGGCGTAAAAATATGGAGGATAAGAGGATATAGAGTGAATTGCATTACATGACATGATTGTCCCCCTTAATCCCCCCACTTTCTCCACCACTGGCAGAGTATCCACTTTGGTATTGCGGAAACCTACTGAAAACCTTTCAAAGGCGGTGGAAAAGAGGGAATAAGTGTAAATATACCTCCTCATCTAAAACAGCACTTGGTATGGCTTCCATCCGACCCCCCTCCTGATCCCATGCCCATCCCGCCGGTGCTCACAGCGTTATGTTGTTACACCCACAAAGAATTAACCCTAGAACCAAGATAGATAATAAATCAAGTCACTTTATTGTTTAACCGCCTGCCATTTCCAATTCTTTAGAAATGTTCACAAAATCTTGTTGGGGGAAACCAAATAAGGAAAATGATATATTCAGTCCCACCTCCGCTTCTCTAAATATCTCCCCAAGCTTCCCATTTGGTTGCCAACAGATAGGGAAATTGGAAAAGTATTTTCCAGTTACAACAGGATCCCTGCTGCTACTCTGCATTCCTTTCGGAGACCCCGCAAGGCTAGGAATAAATTAAAACATTTATTATTCCTGTGAACTGGTATTTTACTAGGAAACCCCTGGCATGCGGGTATTATCCCGTTGTTTTACCACCTCCACAGCATTTTGGTTGTAAAGATGTAATTATCTTGTGAAAAAGAACAATGCTTCAAATACATCTCGTTTTCGCAATAAAGTTTATATAATAAATAAAATCGTCAGAGTACATGCCTTGCAGAACCACTTTTGAAGGTAATCCAGAACTTTCTTTGGTGATCAATAATTCTCAGTCAGTTGTTTATTGGTTTCTTCCAAGCAGACAATGTAATTGCGATGCTCCAGCTTCATCATCATCCGAAAAAGGGTAATCTCCATGAACATTTTTTCATAAGCAGTTTCCTTTCAAGATATGAAATGCCTTTGGTTGGTAATATTTTATTTCCAACGGAGCAATAAGTAGTAAGTAAGTTTGAAATGGACCTTAGGCAAAACATCTCAAATCATTTTGTATATTACTGAGAAATTTTTAAAGGCGTATAAGCGCACATTATTACAAAAAACATTCTAGACAATAGTAGCAAAGTGACGAAGTAGTAACTTGATCGTCTTCAGTCAGTCAGTCTTTGAAAGTCTTCAACAAAACCTCCAACCCTCCTTACCAAACCTTCCCTTCATCCAACTCACAAGCACCAGAGATATAAGCACCCATATAACCTTTGACCCCATTGATCTACGGAATCATTTTTATGTCCACTTTCAGAGGAGGTTTTAAACTACCCATATACAAAGTTTGGTGAAAATCGCCCCTACAAATACCATAGATACTCTAATGTGACCTTTGACCCGTTGACCTGAAAACCCCAAAATCTTTCCCAGAGGAGCTTAAGAGATCAATATAGGCGAAATAATAATTTCAAAATTCGAAACTGTTTTCGGGACGGACGGACGGATAGACAACGTAACGTTAATGTGTGACTTTGTCACTTAATAATATATTCGGAGATGTACATACATCAAGGAATTTTTTCCTATGCAGTGCGACATTATAAGTATTTTCCGCCATCGCGTACATAAATAGACATCTATGTTAGTTGGAGCGTAAACGAAAAATCCGTAGAATNTTTTTCCTATGCAGTGCGACATTATAAGTATTTTCCGCCATCGCGTACATAAATAGACATCTATGTTAGTTGGAGCGTAAACGAAAAATCCGTAGAATCCTTTGGAGCGTCCCGTTATGTAAAGTCTACGCTGTTCTCTTGAGATTATGTATTGAAGTCTGACTTTTTATTATATATAACCCTGAGGAAAATGAGATTATAATGGGAAAATTGAAATTTTATTGGAATATCTCCTCTGGTATTTTCTTGTACCAAGAAGGCGCTTAATATGCAACATATTTTGGTACTTGCTGCCGTTAGTATGGCGCTCTTGGAATTTTTTATGGTAATATAAATAACGTGAGGTCATCATGAAAAAAAAACATCTCGGGAGGTAATGAAGCAGCAAAATTGATGTCGTTGGCGGGTGTCTAGTTCTAGACGAGTAGTGCCAAAAAATAAATCGCTTGTTAAAATTGAAATTGAGCAGAACTTGATGTCTTCGCCAGGGTGTTTATTATAAAGCCCGTGAATACTTTTAGAATCGTAAGTACAAGCACCTATTAGTTCAAAAGGGAAACTTCGGAGGTAGAAGAATGAAAAATTGATATACGACTGCAAAATATCACAAATCACTTTACCACACTCATCCCATTCCAGTGCTTAGTGTTTCCTTACGCGCGTTTAAGAAAGCTCACCCTCTAGAGAAGAAAGTGCGCCTTGGGTAACAAATAAATGCTGACAACTTATGACTTCATTAATACTTCAGCTTTCTTCCAACTTTCACGACTTTTCTTGTTTATTGCTCAATTTCAATTGAGCAGAATGCTCAAGCGAAAATGTACGACAGCCAAACCCTCCAGATTTGTGAGGAGGGGAGGGTATTCTACCAGCCAAAATAATGTGCTGAGAGTGAAAAAGTTTCCTTGCAAGCAACAAGCAAGATAGGTATGTCTAATACTTTCAGTTACTTTCGCTTCTCAGCTTAAACTGCTGACGTATTTTGGCTAAAGCTGGCAACTTTTTTGGTTTCGTTTTTGAGGAGTACACACATGAGTGGATATTGACGGGAAATCCTCCAGGGTAAAACGTTTCCGAATGGAAGCACATTTAAAACCGGTGAAACGACGAATGGAACTAGATCTTGTTACTGCTCCTAACAGTGGCGAAGAAACTGGGGGGGAGGGGTGAGGGGTAATAATCATTCTCTATTACAGGTTCTCTATCATGTAATGCTAAAAGCCCAATCGTAGGAAAATCGCTCTCACCTCCCCTGTTTCAATGACCATACTATTGACTGAGTAGAAGCACATCTCAAAATACAAGCTAAGATCCGCATGGCTTATGATGTTGAACACATTTGAAAAGTTTCCCTTCGTCACAGTAGTTGTCCCACGGGTTGTGGCTTTTCAGGAAAATCGGAAGACAAAACCTCAAAACACGATACAATTGCGGAGAAATTGGATAGGGTTAGGTGAACAGAGACGTAATTAATTGGAACGGGAATTACTAGTTAGGATGATTAAAATGCTAGTAAAAGTACGACATAACTGGTAGTTTAAAGGATAAAATCTCCAAACAAAAAAACGTTTATCCGAGACTGCTTATCAGAATGCTTCCCTATCATTTAGTGTTAACGGGCAATTTTCCAAGAAGTTTGGTCCTCCCATCCTAACTTTTCTTCAGTTTATGGTTCTTATGGCTTTACGGCCACTGGATAAAACAGTGGAACAAAGAATAGGGAAAAAATTCAGTGCACCCCAACCTGTTCACGATATTTTTTTAAACTTACCCGAAGAAAAGTAATATTGAAAAAGATAAGTGATATGGAACTTGTTACTAGTCTTTCATAACTTTTTTCTTCATAACACCTTGAGCCATTGTGTAGACAGGATGTAGGCGTGGTACAAAAGAACAGAAGAAACGAGTTTTATTATTGGATTACCGTAATTGAATTGGTGAAAGCTCATTCCCTGTCTCCCTTGTGTAATTTTCCTCTTGCATCCTCGTGTCTCAGAGGAGTCTATCATACCAAATAAAAAGTGGTTCTTCTTCCCTTGGTCGTATCCAGTTGCACGAAACTTTGCTACCAAATTGGTTTTGTATTTAACGGGATCGAGATTGCTTTAGAGTCAGAATAACGCGGTTATTAGAAACACAAAGGCGCGTGTGGTTGCAATAAAATAGAACAAAACCGACACTCAGTGAAGACTAGCCCGAAATGTTCTCAACAATTCAGCTGATGGTATGCCGAGGAGAAACACAAAACTTTAAAGTAGATTATTTCGTACCGGATCCGGAGAAAGACATTACGATACTATCTTTATAAAATACTCAGTGAAGACTTGCCCGAAATGTTCTCAACAATTCAGCTGATGGTATGCCGAGGAGAAACACAAAACTTTAAAGTAGATTATTTCGTACCGGATCCGGAGAAAGACATTACGATACTATCTTTATAAAACTACCGTCATTAGATACAAATCGGAAGGAAATCGTGCCATACCGCTTCATCTGCATATCCATGAGATTGTATTCAGAGATTGCAGTGGCGAAGAAAATAGGGGTCCAGAGAGGGGAGATATTTTCTAAAGGCTATCTTTCATTTAATGTTCAATTTACTGATCGTGGGGAATTTATCCCCCTAACCCCCTGTTTCTACGCCTACAAGAGACTGTTTATATTTTTACTCGTGTACAATATGCTTCATAAATATGCAAATGAAGTCATGTGCGGTGACCTTGGATATTCTTTATTTCTTCAGACAGTATTAAGGAAGGAGATTTTAAAGATAAACATTAACAATAAATCAGTATTACGTTCGTTTTTATTCCTCTAAACTCGGGCCAACAGCCGTTCGCTAGGAAGATTAAGGAAGATAGCACAATGTCCGCACTGAATGCATGAGAAATGAATAACTGCTGCTGAAATTAATGAAAACTGGAAAAGTTGCTGGTGTCTTTCCTCAAGAGACCAAGAGTGTAGAGTAGTAAAGCAAAGGAGGATTATTTATTTCCGGGAATTAAAACAAAAAACGGCATTAAGGGGAAACGTGACAAAAAGCGGGAACGAGTGAAAGCCCACTTGAGCTTCGCTTTCTCTCGGGTAGTTTTGTGCGTGCTTGACAACGCATATTATTTGCATTTTTTACTAAAGAATAATGGTTAATGAGCAAAAAATGCTTAAAAATGTCTTGAAAAAAACTCGAATTATCCAAATAAAAGGAGAATTTACGACAAAAAATGTAGGCGAGCTTAACGTTAAATCGTGTTAGAGCTTTACTTTAAATTATAAATGGTAAAACTTTTTTTAGAGAAACGGAGAGGTCAACGAACTCAGAAAAATCCGGGTAGATTCAAGATATTTTATGGATTTTTTCCAGCTTAAAACTAGTTTCGGCAGATATGCAAATGATACAGGGTTTTGCTTTTTCCACTGAAAAGCAACGCTAGATGGATTTCTTTTCGTTCTGGCGGTAATACACCCATGATTTTTTTTCAAGCTGCTGTTGGATATTCTAGCCGCGGTTAATAATCTACAGTTTTGGCTGCCCGTTTCGTTTTGTGTGCAAGTAACTGCTGCAACATTTGGAGAAAATGAGTACCACTTAAAGAGTCTCGTACAAAGATGCAATTCTACAAGTTGGGTTATTCGCTCAATAAAATTAGTACTTTGCTCAGGTGCAAGTCGTTATGGAACTTGGCGTGGAGCCACAATGAGTGTTAACTAGGCTCGTATTTGTTGATTACTCGATGCAAATTTTTTGGAACGTCCAACTTTTTTTAATTAAGCCACTTTGAATAGTGTTATACTGGTAGTTTGGAGGAACTGAAGAAAATACTATAATTATCTCCGTGTGTGTGTTGGTCCATCGAGTGTCGTTTAATTAGGAACACTGTATAACTTACTGTGCCTCGTGATACCCATTAACTTGTCGTAAGACGTAGTTTACTTCATTTGCCAGCGACTCGTTTAGATTAACGACGAATTTTGAATCTCTTGGGTCATCTTTAAAAACATTTGGTAATTTTGTAAATCAGTTTTGAATATTTTTGCGTACTTTTGTCAGAATACAAGTGTAACGAATTTCGAGAAAGCAAACAAACTTTTCATACCGTATTTATTGTCCTTCTCCCATGGATTATTTTGCGTCGTCGTGAAGTATTTGGAGGTTTTGTCACAGTATGAAATTATCGTACTTATGACAAGACAAAATGCAAGTCAAAATCTAACTTGTGATAGCATTGAAAAAATGCGTTATGAATGCAAGTCAAAGAGAATTGTGCAAAAGGTCAGTGACCCAACAACGTTTTCCACTCGGCAACGTCATTTTGTACTTAACTTAAACCATACTTTTGAAACTGAGGTTTGCTTTCTCAACCAGTGAGCAAAATAAAATACAGAAAATCTGGCTTGTTCGTTGTTCCACTCACCAGTTTTACGTTTAGCTATAATATTATTAATAATCTTTTGTCTTGAATGAGTACAAGGACGGGAAAACAATGTATCAAATATATTTGGTGCGTTAAGATTACCTGCTGTGCGTAGTAGATACATAAACTGAATGCTTTATGTTCATCCCAGCCGAAATTTGCTAGACGAGCATTTTCCATTTATTTAATGAAACCTGCCAATTTACTGTTTTCCTGGGAAAACTAGAGACTCCCTGGGTGGGCCCTAATTTTCCTCCTTTTCGTCTGGCACATCAAGGAAGAAAAAAAGAAAAAAATTAAGGCTTGCTTGATATAACTTTCTCTTTTGCCATAAGATTCTTCGTATTGATTTTTCATCAATGGTGTAGCGTGGAAGGAACACAGACTGTATCTTTTCTAGACAGACAGATTGTCAAACAATAATGTACGCCGGTGTATCCATATACTTCCACGAAAACAAATAAAATCTTGTTTATTTGTTCCCAGTTCCCGCCAAGTCCCCTGGGGCATCTTGAGTGATCACCGTAAAAGCTTTCCCATCCCAAACTACAATACAGTCAAGCTTCACGTGAAATTGACATTTCGTTTTTGACTTGGCTTTTGTTTTAGAGTCACTCTAGAGGAAATGCGAGAAATATGCACAAGTTAACTAGACAGGGAAAACGATTTGGCATTTCTAACTGTAGTTTTCATATCAAACGAAAAGCGTACCTGACTTTCCATAGGTTGACATGTGAGCTCTGTAAACATTGAACGCATTTAACATTTCTACCTTCTGTAATTGTGAAAGTATATTTCATTTAGTAACTGCGTACTACTCTAATAAAAACAATAACCGTGGATATAAAAACGACCAAAACATGCCCTTGCAGTACCTTTACTTGTCAGTTGGTTTATTTTCGGTTCTACCAATTTATTAACCAGTTTTATTTCCTACCAATTGTTCTTTCTTTCATTTTTGTCGTTGTTTTTACTACGGCTGCCGTAAATGTAATGAAGTAAATTTTTTTATTTCTTTCCTCAGCTTTGTCGCAAGACGACATCTGCACAATTGGCTAGGGAAACCATGGAAGTGAAGCTTTACGGGTGATCTTCTGTAATGAAAACTAGTCATTAAATACAGAAACGTCGGGAAGCAGATGAACGTAAAAATTTATGGTCTTTCGGAATAAGATAGGGTGGAGATGTGCCATTTGCTGGGTAGGTGAATTGCTCGTTTTGTCAGAGCTAAACGACGTCCTATTCTCGTTTTATTTTTGTTTCTTCCACAGAGAAAATTACTTTCCTTTTGCAAGTAAAGTTTCACGACTCTTTTGTAGCTGTCGATAAACTGGTCGTATATTGTAAAATGGATTGCTTTGTTCGATTTAAAAAACTTGCGGTAAAAATTTATTAGTAGGTCAAGGGATAAAATTAGCAATGTTTGCTTATCTTCCACATATGGCGCCGAACTTTGCATTAGCACTTGCTACATGAAGTTTGTAAGTGAGGTTGCCAAAGTGTAAAAAGGTGTAAAGGCTGGAATAATATATTCTAAAGATCACATATCCCTACCACTTACGTTATTTAAGTTCCTGGTAGCTACAAAATCATAAAATTTGTAATAGTGTCGTACCAATTTTACGAAACTGTCTTTTTAAGAAAAAAATACTATTTGGATTTCTAATTCACTTACAAGTAGTATCTTGCGTATGTTCTATGTATATATTCAATCATGTCAACATCTCTGTGGAGATTCAACCCAGCACTATGCTCATCCTTACGAAAAAAAGCACAAAAATCGATTCAAAGACAGCAGAACTGACAACAAGAAGAGCGTAATAAGTGTTGTGTCTTGTGTTCCACTTGTTTTTGTTGTCCGTAGTGTGGAACAATTGCAACGCCAACAAAATTTCTGCGCCGGAAACAACAATAGCTGCCTCTGCAACGGAAACGTCAATATTACTTCACGGGAAAATGAAAATGACATCTTTCGAGGATCTGCTCGAATAAAGATGAGTGTCGCATCTATTTGCGAGAACAATGGATCTCGAGTATCCGTCAGTCAACTCTAAAAGCCAGAATGTAGCGAGACACAAAAATTGTGTCGACTCAGTCTCCTTGAAACTTTAGCAAAATGAAGACAACAGCGCCATCTTAGATTAGGTGGTGTACTCGAAGCGCTCGTACATGGTGGGTCAATATACCAAAAAAACGCACAAAATTTACAAAATGGAGTTATAACTGGCAATTTATTTTCTTCTGCAAATTACATTTTACGCTGTAGCAAATATAGCGTAATTATTTTTGTTTGCAATCAATTCGTTTTTATGAACCCGTCTTTTGTATTGGAAAAGCTGTGTAATGTTTACAGTCCCACTTTGTACGTTAACTGGTATTAGTAACGCATCTCACGTAACCGTAGCTGATGATGGGGTTCCGAACACGTCGTTTTTAATGCCAGTGCTCCGTGTGCGGCAGGCTCACTGCAATGATCCTGACGTGAACCCAAAATTTTGCTGGTTTTGTACATTTTCTATTTCAGAGGCATGGGTTGCCTGCAACGCAATTATTATGCTCCTCGTCAACATCATCATAATGACACCAAACTGGTACTAATAATAGTTGTCTTATAAGACGATCGCATACGGATCCAATATTCAGTACGACAACCCGTACATTACATTATCATTCTGTCATATCATCGGTTCGTTGTCATCTCGTCTAAGCCCTGCACAATCTCCCAGAATGCACCGCAAGCATTATTATTACCGTGGCCCGTGAGCACAAGCCCGAAATAACCAGATTATTAAGGAAAGCAGATGTGGAAGCACGTCGTCTATTTCAGCCATAAAAAGTTGATGGAATCTTTCCCGTTTTCCTATCATTCCCATCACGTAAAGTATGGTATAACGACGTGTCGTGGAAGTACTACATAAAAAATGACGATGGTACAGTTTCTAAAGCTAAATAAAATGCAAACGTAGGCAAAGGGAAGAGATGTCGGAGGGAAAAAGGAGTAAGACACGCGGAAGAACAAATAAGTCAGAAGAAAACATGAAAGTTGATAACATTATTATCGCTATCATCTGATGCGGATATATGCGGATTGTTGAAACAATATGAATATTGTCTGCAATAAAGTCGATTATTATTGTGTGCGGATATATGGTGTCATGAGGAAGGAGTTTTTTAATAGCAGTAAAGAAAACTAAGTTTGACTGCATTTTGTAATTTATTTTGTGTAAGGTATCTTAGTTATGTTTTGGAAAAGTCAACATTTTTGCTTCGAATTTTGTTGTGAAACGGCATTAGTGTATGCTGGTTACATGAATGGATATAGTATCACACTGGATAGTAGCACCCAGTGTGACTATAGAATTTTCATTCATCGTATCCGGGCGTTCGCATGATAACTCTTGATGGGAGGAAAATTTTTAGAATCTTTTTTCGCAAATCGATAGCTCGTTTAAGCTTGAATCAGATGTGCATTTGGGGCGAACCCCTTAGAAGTTAAATGGGGTTGTTGTTGCTGTTACCTTTAAAAATTGGTTCCCTCATAACGTCGCAACGGTAAGTCCGTTTGGAATGAGGTTTTTTATAATCGACTAACAGTGACAAGGGTTATTACATATGGCAACATCCTATCTCTGTGATGACCCGTTGAGACCCCTTTAATTTTTTGACTTTTATCATGAAAATGACGGATCAAATTTTGCACACCTATCCCTTATAGGTACTTGAATATATATACCAAGTTTGAGCTAGATTGGTTGACAACTAGGGCCTCGAGGTTGGATTAAAGTTCAATTCAACATCACTATTACGCTTCGTGACAACAGATCCCAACCATAATATTAGGCTTTTAGCCGGCAATATTATGCTGTGATGCATCTGAGCTTGATGGCTCTCCTGCAGTAACACTATGCTTGGTTGTGAGGCATTTGATGTGGCAGATGGAAATTTCACATTTGACCTTGGCAATAAGCTTAAAGGGCCCATAAAAATTTGACGCTGACATATGTTGTAGAGCCTCTAGACCATATTTGAGCGTCAAAGTTACGAATCAAATGTTGAAAGTCCTATAATGTTTTTACATAGTTATGCACAAAAC
>JAHZNB010007777.1:0-10987 GCA_027744295.1 Callyntrura guangdongensis | reverse complement strand
TATTAGCTCAGGTTCTACAAGCGAGCGGGTACGTAGGCATACGTACCAAACCAGCCAAAAAGCATTTTTTGTGGTATAACAACCATCGTTTTTTTTCAAGCTCCTTTTAATCTCTTTAAAAATATGTAATTGTTGCAACAAGGTAGATTGTTACAGATTAGAAGGCGCGTACACTATTGTTGAATTGGATCCCTTTGAAGAATACTTTTTATTATTCGCTCGTCTTGATACCGACACGAAGCGCACGACATGATGGTCAGACTGATTGCATTTCTGGCTGTGTATAAGTTAAGTGCATAGTGCGATGCGGTACCTATTCAACATTTTATTGAGCCTTTTTGATATCATCCTCCTCACACATTTTTTGCAAGTCATGCGCTTTTCAGATAGGCAGATTGTATATTTTTATCCCCCTGTCAAAATTACATCAGAGGAGAGCAAAAGAAGGGAAAAAACGAGCTCTCTTCAGGAGGAATGATAAGAATGATGTGATGATGATGATTATGATGATGATGATGAGGTAATGGCGAACAACAACAATGCAAATTTTTTGTTTGAAAAGCAATACTATAGTTTATGGCGTTATTATTATTATATGATTACTTTTTGTTGTCTGCCGAGGACTAGTACAAGGTAAAGTGCTCTTAGTCTTTCACCATTATCTTCCCGTAAAAATCTGATACGTGTAATAATTTGTAACTTAATATGCATTTTGTGTTGATGATGTCCATTTTCATCTGATACACTTTTTACAATGCGGATTGTGATGATAATGATGAACCAAAGGATGATGCGCTTTGCCCTTTTACTCTGTTCACGATTCAAGTTCAGCTTTTCAAACCTTTACAAAAAGAAAAATTAAATAATAACACGCCAAAGAGTAGAAAAAAAGTATTTGCAAAAGTGCAGCAACAAGAAAATGAACCCCCCTTCTAGAATAGGCACTACAACTACCAGGAGTGTAATATATATTGACTGACAGAAACGGGATTGATAATGATAAACTACTTTGTAGGATTGGCTTACATAATGCACCCTACACAGAAACGCCAGAGAAACTCTGCATCTGCCTGCCTGCATCCCATCACGCACACACACACACAAATACACACATGCATGCAGGAATAAGAGATAAGTAGTTAAAACGTATTCTATCTCTTCACGATCTTTGGTCTCTCCGTGATATCGGAGTATTTTTACAACCGATCTGTCTGCTTGAGTGTGTGCGAATCAAGCAAAGAGTTTACAAGAAGCGAAATAAATCCTTCTCTAAAATGGAATTGTTTATACTACAAGTTGAAGGTACAGCTGTGTTAGAGAAGAAGAGATGATGATAACGAAGAAAATGAACTTTTGCGCGCATTTTTGGTGCAGAGCGTAGGGAAGCGGCAATATGTAGGATCGTATTTCATTTTTGATGTTTGATTGTTTACTCATCCTCTGCTAATGTAAAAGTTTATTTTCTATTATAAATTACAGTAAGTACATCAATGTAAGTCATGTGTGTATTAACATCAGCATGGTTTGTTGTTGGGCAAGACGAAACTATGTGATTTGGAAAGAGAATAAACTAGACGGAGAAGAAGAAGAAGAAGAAGACGAAAGAAAAATAAGTATTTTTACGGCGATTTTTATTGCTTCAGCCCGCGAATGAAATATGTAAAGGTTCAGCGAGCTGACCGGCCACGAATCTCATCTACATGTATATTATATTACGATCATTTGATAGGAATGTCTTGTGCGTCTAAAAAAATAGTTTTAGTGCGGCAAGCATTATGCTTTTTTACATAACAGCATCTGTTAAGCAGATCTTGCTTGAATAATAATAATAATGATGTAAAACAAAGCAAAAAATTACCCTCTACAATAATGTTCGGGGTTTCAAGGTGGATTATTATTTATTTAGCTTTAATCGCGCAGTGTTTTTCAAGGTATGTGTTTGTGTAATGTGGGGGTGCACTAGGGTACCAAAACTAAAGTCCGCGACCATGTAGAGACGCTAAAGTCTTTTGTGCTGTGCTAGACTAGAATAACAAGCTAAAAGATCAGTGCTATTGACACGGAATATTACGAAAGACGGGGGACAAAAAATGCTGTGGTGGTGGTGGTGCCCATATGTTTAAATTGCAGGACAAGCTTTTGAAAACCAGTTTGGAATTTTTATTTATATAGTGCATAAGTGCATACTACGCAGATATTTTTGTAAAATTTGTAGAAACAGGCTGGGATGCATTTTTTTGAGAAAGATTTACATAAAAATAAAGCAAGCGCAAAAAATTAAGTGCATACTACGCAGATATTTTTGTAAAATTTGTATTTGAAACAGGCTGGGATGCATTTTTTTGAGAAAGATTTACATAAAAATAAAGCAAGCGCAAAACACACACACTTGACTCACGGAAGAGAAACGGGACTGTAGTGCGGCAAGTGTTATAATAATGGTTTTCAAATATGGCGCAGGTGTTATTAGCCTTGTCACGATGTATGTAAATAATATCCCGTATTATTTGGTAATTTGGGATCACTACACCGGAAATTGTTTACAGGCCAAGAAAGGTTAATGGATTCAGAGAAAATGCAAATTGAATTTTAAACAGATGTTTGCCAGGCTTTTATCTAAAGGATTTTTTTGGTAAAATAAAAATGCTCCGTTTTTTGCCACTTTAAGCTGACAGTCGACTGAAAATGCTTAAGTGAAAGCAAGTCGAAAAAATTTGGAATACCGTTAGCAGAGCAAAAAAATGCGTAACGTTTTTCCTGTTTCATACACATTCCCCAATCAGAGCACTGAAAAGTGAAAAGAAGACACTTGAGACTTTCTCTGGAATTTTTTTTCTCCTCGAGAGTTTTTCATTTCGAGAGTACAGACGAAATGAATATATTTTGCAAATTATGGAGATAATAGAACGCACTGTTCTACTACTCCATCCGCTTCCCCCATTCTATTCCACGTTTTGGAATGTAATAATGAGATTTTCTCACATCAAATTTCCATCATCCTCTCTCCTCTCCCTCTGACACACTCTCGCTTGTCAGTATACACTACCTACATTTGCATACGCAAAAGTATTACTACTCCAGAGTCCTCTCAAAAGGCTCGTTTTTTGCCTTATGTATACTAAATTGAATACAGGATTGTTTTCCGCAATATTAAATTATAAATAAGTATCTCTACATTTGTGCGAACGCTACTCCCACCACTACTCCCACTTTACATCCGAGCTGTTTACTCAAAAGATCCCTATAATACTACATTTACGCCCTTCACTAGGAAAACGTGCTGCGAACAATTTAATTTCTTGCACACACACACACTGACAATGTCATGGTAGACGTTGTTCCATACTTTCATTTTGAAAACGGAAATTCAAATACGCAAATCCATCCCGGTGGTGCGGTAGCGGCTGTCGTAATGTGTGGGCTTAATTGGATTCGTGAGGATTGACAGAGATTCAAATTTTAACAGACAATCATCCCTTTTCCCAAGTTGTTCGTACTACGAACTTCGTAGGCAGAGATGCTCCTACTCAAAGCATACCTATGTATAAAAGCTAGTAGAATGATAAAAAGACCAAAAGTCCTTTTCTTCCCGTTTCATATAATAACCCAAGCCATTATTATTATTACTATCCAATGGATATGAACCATCTCTGCATTATTTTTTCCCCTCGCTAAACCAAACTGGTCCGCAAGTCCTTCAATTTATCAAACTCGTACATCGCTTTTATTTCCGTAAAATAATGAGAAAACTTTGAAACAATCAACGACAATGTCAACGTGTTTGCGACGTTTGATCTAATTTCCTTCGTCGTGCTTAAAAATCTGTTCCGCTTACTGCTGCCCAGTGCTTGGTACTACTCTGCGTACCACCATCATCATTCCCACAAACAGAGCACACGCCACAAACCTGGTGGTAGTAGCGACGAGATAAAACGTATGAGAAATTTCCTTTGTTTTTCTTCACTTTACCATCATTATCGTCAGCCTGAGTGCTTTTTATTGAAATCTCTCTCTCTCCCCCTTTCCACCTACATTCCCTCATCGGATCTCTTTCTCTGGTATATCTCTATTTCAAAGGGATCTCATGGGGACACCCGAGAGATTCTTTATCCTTTGGCATATAATTCTATCTGATCGTTTCTTTCTACTATTATTACTAACTTGACCTACATCGATCAAATTCGTTGCTCTACTGGCTTTTAGTTATGATGATAATAATAATAATACAACTAGTAGTAATGATGATGATGAGTAGTACGTAGATTACCTAACCTTAAATGGCATCTGATTGCCTGCGTTGATAGTGTGGTTCTATAAAATACGACTCATCCTAGAGAGAAGTGCGCCATTCGTTAGAAAAAAGAACCAGAACGAGAAAAACACTATTGCTCCCAATTCTCAGCTAAAATTTAATTATTATATTGCTTCAGGCCTTTTCAGTTCTATACGCTTTTTTGCTTAAATAACCAACCAGTCACACTACCGATTTTATAAGCAAGTTTTATCCCCTTTTCACCTTTACCTAAATACCCAAGGTTGCTCAGTGAAAGAACAAAACAAGAAAACTGGTAAAAACTCGAAGTAAATTATTACTGAGAAGATGATGATCATGATCATCATCTACATCCTCGTCACGATGATGATGAAGACCATGCCATATTGCTCGTTAGCTGAAAAACCTCCTCGCGCATCACTGCATAATGCACTTAAATCTCCTACATGTGTATAATTTCCTTCTATATTTTCGCATAAAAACACTTTTGTCTTGCTTTTTCGTTGATCTAAAAAAACGGGGGAACGTGAACTCTGAAAGAATCCCTACATAATATTATATTATGGCTCTCGGTCGTCATCCTGCATTTTCCACACTCTTTTCTCTCGTGCAAGAATAACCCTTCATTTAACAAACACCTACCTACGCACATACCTATATTTGAATTAAATATTTGTGTGCATGCTTAATTCGAAGCTTTTATATAACTACCACGCTCTATTATAGCATACTACTTTTGTAATTTTAATCGTGTTGTTCTTGTAGAACTTTTGCCAAAAGCAGTTCTCTCTTCCCCCCACTCTCTCACAGTTTGCATTTTGTTGTGTATATGGTGGCTAGTAAATGTAAACCTTTTCTTCGTATAAATTCTAGAAGTGATGATGAGGATTTTTAAAGCATGTGTAATGGATACGTCATGGGCATCGTGGCGTGGAAGGACCGCTTTTTCAAAAAAGCAATAAGAGCATCAAAAGGAGTTCAGCAGATAATGCATTTTATTCTCTCTCTCTCGCTCGCTCTCTTCTTGAACGAAAACTCATCTCCTTTTTTGCATGTTTTCTCTTGTCTCTCGTGTTTCTCACAAGGGAAACAGACTGCACGACTGTATATACCAGAACGCAGAGTGAGATATGAGCACGTACAAGTGTAACAGTATAACAGTATCGAACCAAAAGCACACACAGAGTTGTACCTTATACAATTTTATAAGCACACACGATACACGTACACATTCACATACATCATCACATACGTACGTACAACACCGTGTAAGGTTTATGGATCGTAAAATGTGGTCACCAGGGCACACGCATTGAAGACTAGGAAAGGTCGATTTTACAGTCGACTCGACTGTCGTTTTTTTTCTTGTACTTTTTCTATTCACACAAACTCTCACACAAAGAAAAACAGTTTTTGCTATCACGTAGAAAATGGTGGGTATCATATGCCGTGTCCGTCCTTTTATACAAACCCAGCAGAGCAAACAAAGACTCGAGGAAAATAACAACAATAACAACAACAACAACAACAACAACCATACGGCACACTTGGTCATTTCCGCCAGTTATTTTTCTTTTCTCGTCAAATCATTTTCATTTTCTTCGGCTAATTAAAATATTATGTGGTGTTGTTGTGAGTGACTGTCTGTATACACNAACAACAACAACAACAACCATACGGCACACTTGGTCATTTCCGCCAGTTATTTTTCTTTTCTCGTCAAATCATTTTCATTTTCTTCGGCTAATTAAAATATTATGTGGTGTTGTTGTGAGTGACTGTCTGTATACACCTGCCTACACTAACTGGGTATGGGTACGAAAATTCGTCCTTTTTCCCTCTCATTATCATTGTACATACCTGACCTTGCAAAATAAAAGCTTTTCCTTTTTTTACTTGGTATTTTTTTCAGGGTAGGGCTTCCCTTTTCATACCGATTGTTGTATGTAGGTATACAATTTTGTGTGGTTTGTAATAGCGTCTCAACATACGGTGTAAAATTTGACAGCAAACATATATGCGCTCCACGGCAATTTGCATACAATGTAATATAATGTTTCATCTGCACTAAATTATGTTTTTGTTTTTTCTCTCGTATTTTTGTACAAATCCCCTCGAGCCTTGACTGAATGAGAAAAAAGCGGATTTTGTAATTTTTCACTGTACCATGCCCGTGTATTGACTTTTTCGCTAAGGGGAGTGCCATAGGTATATAACTTGTATTTATAAGGGATTTTATGGTATCTTCACACTTTTTAAATGGATTGAAGACTGCGCCGTAGGCGTGAAAAACAAGTTGGTATTTCAACAATGTTTCTTTGCATTTGATTTGTAAGTATGATGACATGCTCATAGTCTTCATAGACCTCGACTACGATTTGGGAGAACCAGACGTTGACTTAGCATAATATTTCTTTTAGTTGCCGGTTTCATCTTCATTTATACGGTTATCGTACAAGAACTTGATAAATTGATGAGAGTAAAAAGTTCTTAAAAAGTAGAAAATATTTTGTGGGGTGGGATGCTGCCGTTGGTGTTGTTGTCGCTTTGTTGCAGCTATTAATTCAGCAAAAAAACGCAACAACTTCCTATATGCACTGATACACTATATGCACACGTAAAATGCAATTTTTACTCTAAAAAGATTACTAAAACCATATAGCACTTCGTTTTATCTACCATTACGTAAAAAATGATGTATACTTTGTTGAAGAAACATTTATCAAGCAATTTGTACGCGATCCTGCCGTGTCTCAGTTAATTTCATTTTTGCTGCAAAACTTTTTTTAAATATGTTTTTCTCATACAACAAAAACTTTGTACGCACATCGCATCATCATCATTCTTCGTAATATTTCAAATTCATGTTTCTCGAGGAAGCAAAACTTGATAATAAAAAGATGATGTATTACGATACTTATAATGATGATGATAATAATATTGCTACTCAACTTGCTTATGGTGATGTACTGCACAAAATGGTAATATATGGTAATCCCTTTGGCATCTTTAAAAATTTTCGTATCTACTACTACCACCACCAAATATTACAGCCTTCTAAATAGGTACCTCTCCAATTACCACCGTACGTACTTTGAAGTCCTTATCTCGTTCACAATACAACGACCCAAACATCAACTATCAAACAGCATCATCATAAATAACACCAGCGACAGAGTACAGCATACCATATTATTACTTTTTATTTGGGCGTTCTCTACCTACTCGCCAACTACCGGTTTTCTGACTGCCTCAATGATGGTCCTTAAACTTGTGATAAGATAGGAATACCCTGGTTGCCATCAAAAAGGACAAAAACGCCTTGAATCTGACTAAACATCAAGTTAGCCAAGATGATGACGTTATTATGATGCTGAGATGCTGGGTAGTTGTTTGTTAGTTGATATTTTGATATGTCGGATGCTAATGTAAGGAGACAGCGGCCTGCATAAAAATTCCACCAGGCTGCTAGGGAGAGAGAGAGAGAGCAAACACGATAGGCACGACGACTGACTAAACAGTAGTACGATTTTTTGTCATCCCTAAAAGGAAGAATGGCAGAACTGGATTTAGATTCGCATATTTTGGTTGAGTTTCGGGCCAGAGTATATAAAATGTACAGTAAGAAAAAATATGCGGCAGCACCGCGCCACCACTGCAGGTTGTTTTCCTTGCTGACTTGGTAGTTTACAGCACAGAGACACTTGTAGTGGTAAAAACAAAGAATCTGCAATTCTAGTAGTAGGAAATAACGATATAGCAGAGAGGCTAAAGAACTTGCCGGGACTTTGGGAGTTTTTTTTTTGGGTTGAGGAACAGGTGCAAATACTAGACCAGCCAGCCAGAGTGGTGGTAGTAGTAGACACTAGACACACGGACAACAACAGAGACAGATCAGCATAAAATGGAATTACCATATATACGTTTTTGATTATACCGTAATATACGTGTTTGTGTTGGCGAAGTACGCAAAATTTGAGGAGATTTTGTATTTCGTACTTTTTTGGTGGAGTGCCGAGTGATAAAAGAGAAAAAAGGAATACCTCGGCAGGAAAATTTTTTCTTGATAAGTCTGATACTGGTGGTGATTGTTGATGTGTGTGTGTGTACGTATGTTTGAGTTGATGGGGATTTTATGACGGAAAATGGATGATGATGGTGATGATGATGCGATAGAGATGGTCAAAGAGATTTTCTAAACTTGAAGTCAAAGTCAACTTAATATACAGCATTGCCAGCATCTATCTCTCTCTCTCTCTTTGCAATCTCTAGTTTATTTGGACTGTTAGCTGATTACTAGCTATAAGCTAACTGAAAAAAGTTGGTTTGCGCAGGTTTGACTTTTCGAGCAGAAGAGAGGGAGAGAGGCATACCAGGGATTTTCTTTTGTAAAATGAAGTCAAGCACAACATAATATTTGGCTAGAATCGTTCGGCTAAACTAACACAAGAGGTATATCAAGGGAGAGAGAGAGAGAGAGTCAGCAGGTTTTCTCGAAGTAAACTTATGTACTTAATCATCTTGATAGAGCATAATAGAACATAATAGTAGGAGGCAGGCAGGTAGATCGAGTCTAAAAGTCGGGTTAAATGTGAGTTCTGTAACGTTTACATTAACGGACTAGCGATCAAAGAAGAAACGTTTCTACTTTTTTTCTCCTCTTCTGTTTATTTACCAGCTTTACGAGCTAAAACTGGCTCACTCCAGTTTTCCACCGTCGTCATCCGAGCCTGTGGCTTTCTTTCTGCGAGAGGCAAGCTAGCACTACTACACACACACTCCTGAAAGAAACCTAAAGGCAAATTTTTTTTACAATGGACATTTCATGTAAAACAAAAAGTAGAGAAGAAGAGCAAGAATTCTTTTGAATCTTTTTGAAGGCGGAGAGAGAGAGAGAAGAATAAATAAAAAGGCAAGTTGCAGAGCAGAACTGGAAAAGTAAGAATTCACCGGCATAAAGGCACCTTTATCACCATCATCACCAGTAAGTTGTCTAGAGCATTTAGAAGATACAGCAGCCCCAAAAGACTATATAAACTCATTTCTCTTTCTTGTTTCTCTTCTGCTGGCTTGACTGAGCTTTGTGCTCAACAAAAGTGATATATATTTCCAGATGAAGAAAAGGGTATAAAAGGAGAAAGAAAAACACATGGAAAATTAAAATCGAAATCCAGCACAGCATTCTTTTCTTTTTCTTCGTCGTTGTTCCTCCAGGTATTCATCAGTTGTTATTGTATCCTTTTCCAAGTCACGGTGTATTTACCTGCTCGGAGAGATGTTAATATACACACACCTGTATTATGAAATGCAGTTGTTGTTGTTATTCCTGCTGCTACTGCTGATGCAATGTCCGGGTTACTACACACAGTAAGAGAATAAATGCAAAGAAAAATGCCAAAGGGAATTATATATTTGTTTGGCGGATCTATACATTATTACAACTTAGGCGAGCGTGTGGAGCGCGAATATTGTCTGCATTGTCTACTACTGGTGAGAGAGCACAACGACAACAACCTCATGGCCCATGGTGGCCTGCCCTGGCTGTTACCTCGTATCTCTTTAAAAGTTACCAGCTTTTTGGGATTGCATGATAAGATAGGTAATAGCAGCAATAGCAGCAGCAATATAGACTAACATAATGTAAAATAATAGTAATAACAAGCGAGCCGGAATAAAAGCAGAAAGAGAGAGGAAACAGGTTTTTAGACATTTTCTCGCTTTTCATTCTTTGTGAAAATAAAGAGGACAAGACACGGAGAATAATGGAAGCAACATTTTTTTACAAAGTTAAAAAAAATGAAATGCATTGTGTTTTGTGTTGTCTTCCTTTTTACTTCCTTTCAAACTAATATCGAAAGTACTATGTGGGTACTCTTCCATCCCATACGTTTGTTTCGTCCCCCGAAACCTCATTATTCATATATGCTATTGTAAAAATTTCGTGATGAAGATTATGACAATGGTCAGCCAGGAGGAACTCCAGCGAGAGAGAGAATGTTACTTTTTTACACATACACACGCACACACACTAGCAGAATGGCTTATAAATCGGTTGAAGGAAACAATCCAACTACTTCTTGTTGCCCTTGCCCTCACGCTTTCAAGCTTGTGGTCACAAAGAAGAAATGTGAGGATGGTGAAGAATGACCATGTGATGATGAATCTCTACAAAAAAGCCAAGCCTGTTTAATTTTCCTTTCTTTTGATTCACTTTTTATCTCCGGTGCAGCAGGGCACAAAAGGGGAGGATTTTCTGGTGATGTCGTGCACTATTCTCCGCACAAAATGCGTGGCATTCTGGTTTTTTTTATCAGATATAAGCTATTATACCTTTATCAGGTGCATCGCACAGAGAGACGGGTAAAAAATGCGTAGTATTACATGCTGTAATTCTTCTTAGGACAGGCACACACATTGTTGTATTCCTTAATAATAATAATTCATAATGCCAAACTCTCTACTGCTTTTTTCTTACCATAAATTACGGTCGACGTGGGCAGAGCAATACATGGCGTTATTAAAATGTCTGAAAAAAAAACAGACTTAAAAATGCAACATTATTATCAGCTTTAAAGATTTTTTTACAGTGCATTGCTCGCATTTCTACTTTAACCCATGCTTATTTCACTTTATCCAAGATAAGAAAAAAACTTGAAAATCATACGTACTTTTTTTATGGTTTAGCATTAGCATGCGTACATATCTGAGAATGTG
>JAHZNB010007776.1:0-10049 GCA_027744295.1 Callyntrura guangdongensis | reverse complement strand
CACACGATTTGTTGGAATGAAGAGACTGAAAATGCCTCCAAGCTCGATAATACACAGAGATGCAGTAATTCAGATTTTTTTAAAGAAAACCACGTATAAAGAAAAATAAGTCTGTTACCAAAGCAACCCTCTTGAAAAATTCGCTTCAGCTTCAGGATCTATGAATATTATTATTTTTGTGTTGATCCCATTGAAGCGCGGACCATGCAACAATTTTGTGGTTTACGACGACAACAACGGCAAACAAGTACATCAGCTACGTAAGAACACGTCTGCAGATAATGGTGAATGGAGAGTGATTTTGGTATTTAGGTACGAAAAAAACTCTTTGGCGACCGAGAGACGACAAGTGGGCTTGCCTTTTCTGAAAGTTTTTTTTTGTTTCTTTATTTTTTCAAAGCCGCCTCTTTGCTTGGCCAGTGAATTATAATAGTTAAAGTTAAATTACGGATAACTTACTGCCACAACAACAACAACAACACAAAGAGTACAAAACTTTAATAATTTTGGCTGCTGGGGGTTGGTCGGTTCAATGAATCGATGATAATCAAATCATCTCAAAATTGCGTCATCAAGTCATCATCGTTGTCATATTACATCATAATTTTGTAATCATCCATCTCTCTGAGCTCATTTCAGTAATAATTTGATATCAAAGATTCAAAAATGCCGTTGTTATTTTGTGCTGCGTACGGGTACGGTTGTTTGCGGGGTCCTGGCAAAATTGTCAGGATAATTATCGAGGAAGAAAAATGAAATCAAAGACAACCAATCAGTGCAAAGCACAATAAGTTTTTTGTTCCTTTAGTACTTAAGTTCAAATTCCAAGTAATTTTGGTGTGTAGAAAATCAAGAGACGGAGAGTTAGGTAATAGGAGGAATTGACAGGTAGCGTCCAAAATAAACAGTTACGAGAAGTGCATTCGTTTGTTACCCTCTCTCCATCTTCAAATTTACCTAACTACGTTATTCGGAACTTGGACAGCAGCAAGAGGTAATATCGTTATTGTTCGGATGATGACGTAACCCAAAATTATCCTCTGCCCGTTGTTACCGTTGTTTAGTGCTCTTTTGTGACTGTTGAAACTGTTGCTACCTTCGAAACCACCATGACGTTTGTCCGATTATTATTAAATTGTATATATTTTGATGATCCCAGCGATATCACGGTTGATAGTCTGCAATTCTCTTTATGCTGCAGTTGCGGCCATGTCCACTGATAAGAATTATTAAATAGAGAGTCCCGTCGTCATCATACATAACGGTATTAAGGAACGTCTAATCCGAATTTTTTTTAGAAAGGCTACTCTCATATTCAGCAACAAGTCAACCTGTAATGAAGTGTTCTATTATCAGTAATTGTGTTGCGACTTTTTCAACAAAATGGTACAGCATCAATACCCCGACAATCGACGGAAAAAAATACTCAATGGTCGCTTATGCGAAGATGACGAAGCTTGTCAAAGTTGATAATTTTTTATGATTTTGTCTCGTGTTTGTGTCTCGCAAGAAGAGAGTACATGCAAAAAGTGTGCAATAGTGCGAATCATCGTTATTTTCGTGTAACGGTTAGTTGACTTTTGACTATCTACTGTAACCGTCATTCATTCGGTGGAGACTTCTTGAATTGGAGACAAGACAGGTAATTGTACAATAATAAATGGTTTTGCGCTATACACCCTTTAATTAGTGGAGTTTGCTGTTCTCACAGATATACCCTCCCATTTTTTGGGGGAGGGAACATCTAAACGACACTACTGTAAGCTCTATTTTGAAGGAGAACATCATGATTGCGAATTGTTGCTAATTTTATCCCATCTCTATCACATTCTCAGCTATTTTAACCGCCATATTCACATTCCGTCGTCATTCCTTCACTTATAATTTAGAAATTGTATTAAGCGACCAACGTGTGAACAAAAATACCCACGACGACGACGATGACAAACTAGTAGTGTCTAGCCAAGCGAACAAAAGTACCTAGGTTTATTTTTCTTTGACAACGATTGCCTAATCATCTGTCGTCGAGGTTGTCCAACACGATATTATTATTATTTGTTTGTAACTATCGACAGTTAGAAGCACAGCAGCGCTTGAGTGAGATTACCGTACAGAGATCTGTGTAAAAGTATTTTCATTTGTAAACTACACACCATCATCGCCACCGTTGATAATGGTAATAATAATAATAATAATAATAATAATAACGAGGATTTCGAGATTTCGCTGTCGGCTCACTTTTTTTTATTGCTTTGTGTAAATGAGGCTGACATACTGTATGCTGTATGATGTGTCTCTTATTATGACGAGAGCAAACTATCATTTATGTCTATTAAGTTACTCATGGTAACTTGACATTTTTGCCACTGCTCAGCATCTGGTGATCAATCATCACTATTCATCACTTTCTTTCGATAACGTGCACTCTCTGCAAACGGCAAACATAAAAATATGCATCTAATAAATTCTAAAGCGTAACATAAATGGCAGCTGGGGCAGTAGCACAGTAACCGTTTGTTTGATTTGATGATTATTGGAAAATGTGATTAGAATTACTATTATTATTGTTTGATTTTAATAATAACTGTTGCTGGCAGGCATTCTTTTTGGCTGTGTAGTGGAGAGAGGCTACACACATTAACAACGTATTATTATAGGTTGTTAGACTCTCTTTCTGTCTCCCTCTGGCTGACTGACTTTTTATTTGAAAAGTAGTTAAAGTTAAAAGTAATTTGAATATTGAAAGATAATCAAATGGGCTGCTGTTCAACATTATCGTGAACACGAACACGACGTTCTTATACTACCAGGATGGCAATACCAGACAAAGAATATAGGAATATCTCCTTCACATCCCAAGTTGCGCGAGATACAGTTGATTAAAAAAAAATCGAATTTCGTAATTGCGGCAGTAGTATTAGCAGAAGTGCTCTTGCTGCAGTTATGGAAAGTAGCAGTAAGTAGTTGTATTGCTAATCGTAAAAATGTCAACAAGCCATGTCTGCAGGAAAATGGAAGAGAGATATTGTCGTGCATCTAGGTTAATTACACAGGTATATCAGCAACAACAGGTGGTGGACAAGACGGGGCTGTGGCTGCGTACATGCTAAAAGGCAAAATCGTGTGCTTAAAGCTTGCAGGTTCTTGCAAAGAGCAGAATTACGTAATTAATCTGTAATTGTGGAGTAGAAGGGGGCAGTATTTAAAATGTTCACTTAGAACAAAACGAGATGACCAGAGAGTGTGACTGAGATGTAGTTGTTGTACACGACGACGGTCGCAACAAACCTTTTTGCTTGTTCTAATATTACTTGCTCGAATCTATTACTGTTTACAGCTCTAACGAAAATGCACTGGGGGAAGTGTCGTGCTTCAATTACGTAACAAATTATTTCTGAAGTTTTTCCTGTTAGTTAGTACACATAGCCATTTAAACCAATTTTCTCTAAAAAGTAGATTTGAAAATGCGTAAAAGGAAGGGCTCATTGCTCTGAAGTAAATAGTAACTGAGCTCGCCGTGAAATTAGTTGGTTATAGTTATAATTATAACGAACATTAAGACGGGCTAGCTAGCAAAAATGCATGATTAACTACTGAAAGATGATTCAGTAGTTAATGAGATCATCTTAACGTCTGTCTGTCTGTCTGTGTGTGTGTATCTGTAAACACAATAACTTTTGAACGCAAACGAATTTTATAATTCTGTTTTCGCCAATCGATAGCTATGGTCAATACCTCTTATGAGTTTTAAAATGGGAGTTTGGGGTGAACCCCCTTGTGGTGGGGTCGGCTCTTTCAGTAGTTTCTCATTGGCTCTTATTTTCGTTCCATTATTACTTGCATAATAGAAGCGGCTGAAAACTTACATTTAACTCTTGTTTGTCGGACGTCACGATAGTAAAGTTTTTCGAGTGCAAACACCTATACTGATGCNTAGAAGCGGCTGAAAACTTACATTTAACTCTTGTTTGTCGGACGTCACGATAGTAAAGTTTTTCGAGTGCAAACACCTATACTGATGCCTCAGCAAAATTTTAAGGACCCAATATATGTGTGCACAATAACGGCAACGCAGTAGCGGTATAATAGTGTGTGGTATATACGGCATTATATTTGTTCCAGAAAGTGTTCAAAGTTTTTACATCTGCAGTCACGATCTAATCCTTCAATTACTATCTCGTTATCTGACAGTTTCCGTTTAAAGAAATATAATTGAACAGAAGAAAAAAAAGCCGATGGTGGTCGATTGATCAGACAAATATATACAAAACATGTGTCCATATTCTACACATGTACTTTTGGTATACCAACCAATCGCCAAGGCGTTTATGGTGTTGCCATTCTCATCCATCCAGTGTCAGTAACCAGTATAGTTATAACGGCAGTTCCATTTATCTTGCTGGGTCGAGTTATGCTCGTTTCATAGTAGCAAAAAGCACTGCCGCCTCGTTCTTCATTTTATAGTGATATAAATTATTGACATTCCAAGGACCGTGGCGGCAGTCCAGGAGCACCAAGCAATACAGCAATATAGCAGTAAAAAGTGCAATACGCTGGTTATATTACTCCGTCAATAATCTTGTATACCTATTTATCGTGCATTGCAATATGCAAGTACACCTGCTCTGTACACCACTGGTGATTTGACTACTGACACCATCCCCAACTAAATCATTTTATCTATTCCCCCTCCTCTTGATTGTGAGAACCATAACACAATACGGTAGTCATAAGGAAGGTGTCTTTGTTACGTCGCCGACGACGGTAGCGCTACAATAATTTTTTGGTACAACAGGCTACATCTCAAATTCCTGAGAAGGAATGCGCTGCGCTGCACGCAATTAGGCTTTACACGCAAGCAAGTTTTTCATTTTACTCAAAGAAAGCTTGATACAAAAAGCGAAAAACTAATTATCTACAATTCTTCCATGCCACTCGCTACTGCGAAAAACCAACTTAACATCTTAATATTACATCTACACTCTACACATCTACTTGATAAATATTTTTTTGTTCCCGGGATTCTGCTTCCGTATTTGCTGCTTTTGATAAAATATAGAACGTAATTACAAACCGAATTTATCCTTTAGACACATGACACATCAATACTATTGATTGGTAACAAACAGCGTTCTGTAAAAGACAAATAGCAAAAATATACCCACAGCCAAGTGCGCTTACATTGCCTTACAACTCAAGAAGCATCCCTCCAGTTAACCTTTAACCATAGTAATTATCATGCTGATAAAATCACCACTACAACAACTATCCCTTCATTTTCCGATCTTGTTATATTTTCTTTGCCAAGGCTATTGTGCAACACACACACACATGCATCATTAGCAATAAACAATCATGTAGCTTGTTTTGTACTTGGGCATCTTAAATCAAACAGCCAGTTGGTCAGTGATGCCTGTGTGCAAGTTGTATTTCATTTTTACTGACAACTGATAAGAAAATTGCACCTCTCAAACTTTAACTGTTGCATCTTGAATTGCATTTTTTTCTCCTTCTCTCAGAGTTGTTGGTGATGAGCGAGCATGCTCAAACACACGACAACATTTGTCATTAGCAGTTTAAATGGAGCCAACAGGTCAAATTTTTTTAGTCTTCTTCATTTTTACCTTCGGTACTCATCTCTTCATTGGTACGCAACGTAAAGAAAATGGCGCTGCGTTGTTTCTTGGCGACGAAGTAAAGGTAACACACAAGTGGGTACTTACTACTAGTCGCACACAACTACAACAACGATGACGATATATTATTATGCATTACGAAATTCTCGCAGGCCAAATACGTTCACACACTTATTTCATATCACGACGACAAACATGATGATGATAATGATATTGTCATGAATGACCCAACACCACACTGATTTGAAATACACACACACACATGCATAATGTATAATCAAATCAAAATGGTAATAAATGGCAAGATGATGATGATGATGTTGATTAATCTCTGTTGCACCATAGCCCGTAATAGCAAATACATTTAACCTGGGTGCCCTATGGTTGCCATAAAGTGCGTTTGCTCTCAAGCGACTTTTTTTGTCGTCGTTACCAACAAACTTATGAGGGATGTATAATTGAATGATTGGAATTGTAAATGAAAATAATGCAGTTTTCTTACAATGTATACCTTTGTCTCGTTTATGTGCACACGATTGCGATTGGCGCATGTATTATGATGATTAGTATTTAGGCTTACCTCCTCCTGCTTCTTTAGAAAAGAGTCTGGTATATCATTGTCGCTTGACAAAATATTAATTTATTTGAAATATACCGCTTTTTCGTAGGATTATCATTTTAAAAGGGCACCCTTCATTTTATTACACGATTATTACGACTAATAATAGGTTGTTGGGGTGGTTGAAGGAGAAGATGCTCGAAAAACATGGTTTGCTGCCTTGTCCCTTTTCTTTGAGAGACATTACGGGATTTCAGCAAGAGCAAAGCAAACGAGTTCATGTTATACACACGTTAACTTTATAAAAAACAAAATAGTAGGTACATTTTTACCTGACAAAATAATAAATGAGTGGTCAATGTGATCGGCCATCATAATAATTTTCGTTAGCAATATTTATTTATCGCTGGTGGCAGCAAAAATTCGCGCAGCGTTTTCCAAACGTGCTCAAATATGAACAGCTAAAAAGGTAAATGAGAATGACAATCCTTATTGGTTTTATTTGAAGGGCCTCCAAAATAAAATAAATTTTGGTGACCTGAAGTACCATCACTGAGTGTACCCCTTACACCACACACATGGCATCCCTATATTTAACCATACAACGAAAAGGGCATTTATAACGATAAAAATTGATACGATTTGATTTGGCAAACTGATTTTGATCTGATGCAAAAGATTGATCGTAACTTTTACCCGTTTTGTGTTGGGGGATTTGGTAACGCTAAATAGTCGTACTAAAAGACTCGCATAAATTTGACTTTTAATGTAACTGGCTGACTGATAATGAACGCGCGTGATACATAAATCTCCATATTTTATTTTAGTTTATGGTTTTGCCAAGACAATGGCGACACTGACAGCAACAAGCCTCTGTGTGGGCACTACTTGGGGGGAATTTAGTTGGTGGTGGCGATCGCAAATACCCGAGTAATAGGTGACACGACATCGTTATACTAAAATGTTGATGTAATATAACAGCGATCGCCGGTGACAAAATACTGCTCCTTAAATATTACTATTTCTTGCGCAAGCAAAAGCTATCTTCACACACTCTTCAGGTCACGTCTACCGATAATTTTTTTTATGATCGTTTTAGTCATTCATAATACATGCTTCGTTACGTTTTTACGACGGTGTTAATCCCGAGCTCGTTTTAAAGTCAAGTTTATAATAATTTTGTAACGGTATCATCAAGGAGAGTAATGACTACGGATCTTTAATAATTTCTCATATTCTATATGGTTTTCTAGATTCCTATCAGCTTCAGTATATGAACGAATCTCAAGCCTTTTGATGCCACAATTTAACTGCATATTTTCATAATTTTCAAATTTTTTCCTGTTTCACCAGACTTTTATTTTCATCGCGCATCGTGTCAATAATGGGTTGATGAGTGAGTGCAGAGAGGGAAAATGTCATTGGCTTTATTCCCCATTTCGTTGCGTGAAGAGTTTACACGGTAAAATGCAATTTTTTCTTACGTCCATGGTAATGGCATTGCAATGCAAGGCAGGTCGTATTTTCTCTCTCATTGTCAGTTCAATAATTTGAACAAGGAAAAAATACAGGTCTAACGGAACTGAATCAATGTACAGGTTCATTTTTACAGAAAAGTGTTTAAAAAATAACAAAGAGCTCAAAAGTAGCCAGGGAACATTATCCCAAGTGAGGACGGAGGCGTGACCAACCCGCAAACAATTCTGTTATACATATTTCTGGTGATCCTCGAGCGTCATTTGCGAATTATCCTACCTTATGATAAGGATAACGATAATCTAATCATCCGTAATCACGAGGTTCATTACATCTAACACACATGCATACTTTACTGTAAAATAGAACCTTTACACCACCATCGTCGCAATCTGGTAAACTCTCAAACATAATCATAGTCCCAAAGTGCATTAAGAATCCTTTTAAAAGTATTCAGAGATTTGCAAAGTAATGTCAGAATTTTTTTAGCAATTTATTATCGATTTTCATTCCAGTTCATTGACAAGGAGTGGCTGTTTCTTGGCTACCTGTGTGCCTGTAATATAACAACAACCCTCTCAACTTAACAATAATAATATCTCTCCTTCGTCGTCGCGTCTCCTTTTTTATTTTCATCGCCCAATCTCAATACCATGTATTTTTGTGCTTCTTGAATTGATCATCCATTCACTCTACAATCGTGATTGATCGAACCGTTGCGCATCTATAAACAGTGCTCGAAATACTACACAAAAGAGACATGAACTTGTATCCTACCATACCGTCCTCATTACATCGTCGTCGTCGTCGTCAATGTTCCTTGTTCTGATGTTGGTGGTGATGGCTGGCCAACAGTATTGATGATGACGATGATTATTATTGGGTGAGCCCAAAAAATGCAAAGTCACCTTTACCTTTGCCCACGTCCCGTCGTATTACATTACATTACGTTTGTCAAAGATGACAATAGCAACTTAAATGATAGCTGAAGAGAAAAAATGCAATATGAGCACACAAACATGCCATATTTAAGCTTTTATAGTTCTGTGTATGCTGTAATCCCGAATGGTTATAGTTATGAACTTGCTCTTGTTTGTTTATTGTTGGCCATTCGATTTTGTTGACAGTTTTGACAATGCAAATGCTAACAAAATGCGGTTCTGTTGTGGCTATCATTATTAACTACTGAACGAGGATTCAGTAGTTAAGGTTATGTTCCTGTCTGTCTGTCTCTGTGGACGCGATAATTTTTAAGCGCAAACAAATTTTGAAATTCTGTTTTCGCCATCGATAGATATGGTCAATAGCTCTTAAGATAAAAAGGTCTTGGGCGTTTGGGGTCAATTCCATGGGGGTCAAGTTTAAATTCATCATCCCCATAGTGGCTAATGGCTAATCTAATTACCATCACGTATTCGAATCTTTCAGTAGTTGCACATATGGGTTTACATCCTTCTCGTTATTATTGTAATTTTTCTATGTTCAGCATCAGCAGCAACAGAAGAAGACGACGAAGAAAAAAACAAACAAAGACCAATAAATCCTATAAACACGAGATAGACACAACCCACCAAGCACAAGGTATTACTGTGCTAACAGGGATACAAAAAAAATAATAGCGATGATGGACGAGCTAGGATTTGCATGTGGCAAAAAAGTAGTTAAAGTTGACATTTTTAATCTGGTCGAATGACAGACAGGCAGGGTTACAAAAAAGAAGCCAAGAAATTAAGTGTTTGTAGAATATATTAAAAATATTTTCAAGGGACAGTCCACCCGTCCACGACCAGCGACATCCTCATTAATTTGTTTTCTTTCGTCATTATTACAATTGCAAATATTTTTGAGATTATATATTGATTTGTAGTCATTCTTTTAGGTAGCATAATGCAGCCGTGGTCATGGTGGAATGGGGAGAAGCTATGAGAAAAAAAAAATTTGAACTGCATACTTGAAAATAAAAAATGTAAACAATAGCTAATTAACGCATAACGTTTGGTTAGACCTGATCCAATGCGACAGTTTACGCACGCACCGTGCGGACATCGCAGAGAAAGAGAGAAGTGAAACAAACGTTATTTTTACAAATCAATCACTCACTGGGGTATTGGTTTGATTCGTGTTTACTTCGTCACTTTTCTACCATTGCTTTGTAGGTATATTTTTTTTCAAATTAGCTACCAACGTGGTTGATAACATCCGAGTGCCTTGGTATCTGGTTACTGCCACTGCCGCGCTATTGTGTTGATGATGATTATGATTATGATTACAATGACGACGACAGCCGAAGGAGAGAATGAAATCATGTCAAAAAATGAAAGGACATATTATACTACACATTTTATTTTTTAACGTCTTTGGAAGAAGAGAGAGAGAGA
>JAHZNB010007775.1:0-20473 GCA_027744295.1 Callyntrura guangdongensis | reverse complement strand
TAAATCTTTTTTTCAACTGAGCAAACCTTTAAGACCCGGGAAGGAAGATGCCAAGGTACACAGTCAAAATTCGTACGGGTATTTTTAGCTATCAGATCAGAGAGACAATAAGATTCCACACAGCATTTGTCTTTTTCAGGGCAAACTCGCAAACGATTTTATGCTTCTCTCGACCTACTGGTTCACTTCATATGGAAATGTATTTACACGAGATTCCGGTTGTTGTGCTCGTACACGTTTAGGAAAGTAATGCTTTTGCTTCGCTCTTTTCATGTACTTTGTTCGCTGAACTGTGAACTCACATCTTATATGCTACTTTGCTCAATTGTGTACGGTACGATCATGAGGATCGGGCTGCTGAGGGAGCTAAATAATGCAAAGCTGAATTTATTCAATAAAATATACCATAAGGCTCAAAAATGCAGGTTGTTTTTTTATCCTACAAAGAAGATACATATACAATGGACTTCCATTTGAAAGCTGAGAAACACTTTTCTTGTATTTTTGAAGTGATGTGGTGTTTTAGTTTGTGGGATAATGCCCTGAAGTATCTGATACTTTTGTTTTAAATGGATGAGTGCTCAGTGCTAGAGCATTTATTTCCACATTGAACTGAATGTGTTTTTTCCACACCGGTTAGTAGCCCGTTTGTTTGTCTATTATTTTTGCGCGGAGTTTCTATTAAAGGATAAGGCATTTTTTCGGTATGTTTCTCTTGTCATGTTTAGATGAAAACGAAGTATAGCTTCCCTATGAATCATCGTACCAAGCAAGCCCACAACTTGACTCGTGCCCGTGTGTTTTTGGCGATAACGTTATGAATCCTGATCCGGTTAACAGTTAAGTGTTCATTTTTCGCTGCAGTCAGTTCGAAATGGAGTTTTGGAAATGTCCCCCTGGGACCGAGGAAAGTACAGAGGCATTTTAATGTATACTGTAAGCTGGAAATGGGGAAAGTGGCTAGAAAAAGTTTAAAAGAAAGCATGGATTCAATGGTACGAGTTTGTAGGTAAGATGGACCTCGAACCGACAAAGGCGTCTGTATATTAAGAGTGACAAATTCAAGCGAAATGGGCCACGCTTCATTATGCGGCTAAAAGGGAGAAAGTGTTCTGTAATGACCAAGCTTAGAAGTTTTGTCAGATAAAAACACAGGCATTGCACGGGCTTTAGACAAGAACAATGCTCATTCAAATATAACTACTTGTCATCACGAACCACATAAACAATTTTACCTATGTATATAAAATGAAACATTTCTTTCCTGTACCACGAAAACGAGTTTTGTTTGTCAAAATAGAAATGCGCAGTAGAGAGAGCTATNAATATAACTACTTGTCATCACGAACCACATAAACAATTTTACCTATGTATATAAAATGAAACATTTCTTTCCTGTACCACGAAAACGAGTTTTGTTTGTCAAAATAGAAATGCGCAGTAGAGAGAGCTATGGACAAGTATGTAATAAAATTACTGCAGGTTGCTGTAATATGCTACATATCTCAAATATTTGCAAAACTCAAATACATCATATTATAATGAATATCATTACTTACAACTTTCCTTGTAGGTAAATTTCCTCCGGGAAATGACTTTTCTATGACCGCAGGACAAATTCAACAAAATTATACCTAAATTTTATTATAATATCTGTTATATACGTATATGATGCCTTGTACTTGAGAAATTACTCGAGAAAATATGAAGTATGAAGTAAGCTGTTGCACTGTTAGTACATAACTCGGCGCGTTTGGTACAAACAGACGAGAATATGAGCTCCAGAAAATCATTAAAATGTGAGAACTTAAAAGATTCTCGAGTACTGTCGGGCTCTCTCTCTCTACTCTTTAATAACGATGCTAACTACAAGCCAAGGAAATGTGTTCCATTTGTATCTACACGAGTATTTACATAAAAATATTACAGTAATATTTACACATACTGTACTCATCCACACTTCAAAATTGTTGATTTGAAGCTTTACTAACTACTTTTCGTATTTTCATGCCATTGAACTAAGAGGATAGTGATCTACAATGAAACGATTTAACGGAATTTATCAGTTGTACTACCACATCACCGGGCAATATATCCGTTAGTGTAGAATGAAATGCGTGCTCTCTTTGGGTTTCCATTTATAGCTTCATCACTCCCAGGCCCCAGGTCTGGCTATTAAGAGAGAGTTTATTTTCTTTTCTTTGCAAAGTGTGAATGTTAAAATAAGTATACTTGATGAGATGCAGACTTTATTGCTTTTTAAGTAGAATTTACTGAGCAGAAATCTCGTAATATTTTTCCCTGTGCGTGTGAATATGCGAGCAAAACGTTCTCTCTTGCTTCCTCTTAAGACTGAGATGATACATTATGGAAATCGTCACTTTTCTTGTATTATTTGAAAGGAGAAGAGAAGGATGATCTCACACTTGTGAGACACTTCTTTTTTCGTAACTCCATCTCCAGTGCGTTGTTTGTTTGTTTGCATTATCTTTGCTCTTCTGTACCCAGTTCATCCCCGAGACATATACACGATGAATTCGTCGTCAGTGCAGCTGAATCTACTTTCCCTGTTATTTCAGCTTGAGTTAGTTCGTGAGACGGAATAAGAGTAAACCTTTTTTTCTCAACAGATTATTATTATACATACGTACTTGGAATATGATAACGAGTAGGAATATAGAAGCGTATTTGAAGAGAATTCAACATTATTTCTTCATTTATTGGTCTCAAGATGAAAACCTTTTGCATCTCATTTTGTATCCCCCCAAGCTCATCCACGTTAGCTGCCACTCACGTACTAAAATGCCAAGAGTGGGATTTTGTCTACACGTATTTCTTCTTTCCTTATTTCTGGAAATGGAAGAATGGTATTTTTGTAGGTTACTCTTCATGAAATAGAGATAAATCCATCCGTTGTCGTCATACATTTCATGTTCATTTTGTATTTCACATTTAGGTTTAACCATAACTATAACGTAACGTAAATGTAAGGTGCACCAGCTACATAAATGCCACGTCACTTGTATCTCCGTTTAAATGTTTAGGATAAACAACTATTTTGGGCGATATGTTGTCCATCAAAGTAATTTGATAAAGAGCTGATATACTGTGGTAGAAATACGCATTCCAAAACCGATAGATAGATCTTTCACAAGGTTTTCCTTAACTTGGGGCTGTCTAAGAAAAGTCCCATCATATCAAGAGTAGAGCTGTACGGCAGAGTATTTGGTCGTCCGTGTGGATATTAATATATCAAGCATTAGAAACGCCTCTCTGCTGGACAGAGCAGAGATGAAATAAAGTATGGTTTGGAGAAACATGATAACGACTTAAATACATATTGTACGAACACGCTTTCAACTTTTGTCATACTTTCTTGATCGGTCGGTTTACAGGTGGAACGAAGGAAGGATGATGATGTGTGATAGGGTCGTCAATGTGAAAAAAGCCTGAGGTGTGGTACTCCACTTTAACGGGTCGAACAAGAAAATGTGAAATAACGGTGGCGTCAATATATTTTTTAATAAACCGAGGCATTGTGATAATATAATAGAATTGAAAAGCAATTCGCGCTTCTATATAAGTATATATGACTCATGACAGATAAAAGAGGACTTTTGCTGGCAAAAATCCTTATTTCATCATTTCTTGTAGAACGGTACTACCGTTCCTAAGAGCAAACGTACGTCTCCTGTTGTATGTTGTGTAGCTAAAGGATAGCTATCAAACTTCTTAAATCTCTTACAGAAGAACCACAATATAAATCCTAGAAGCCAAACCTCCACCCTACTTTATGGTCGTGGTGAAAGCACAATAATCTGACATTTTATATGGATTTTCATCTATTATAAAGTCTGTATGTGACTATGTGACATACGATTATGGTATATGATTACGTTGTTCGTTTAAGCCGAAGTGTTTATGTTCGGAGAGGAAACCTTTTGCCTGATGACAATCTTACAACGCGCAACATTATTTTTATTGAAAAAGTGTTGCTTCTCATTGCATGGTTTGCTGAGGGTGAAAGAAAATTGTACATTACGGCTTAGAAAAACATTACATTTCCACTTGTGTGATTACTGAATATCCTATACATTATACATGGAGTTAGGTACCCATTTCCGAGCAGCTAGTTATTTATCTAGCTACATCACCAATGATTCTGTTTTTAGTCGAGTTGTAGCTTTTAGCTGGCTGTGTGTGTATACAATAAGCCAACAGTTTGCCGCTTTGGTGGACAGAACGTATTCGATGGTTTATTTTTGGAGTAAAGTACCACGCTTAAAAATCTTGTGAAAATAATACAAAATGAAAATGGACCAGAGAAGTCGCAAAAGGGGTGGAGTAATAATAGATTGTGTACAGACTCAGTATTAATGTGTCTAATGGAAAATGTCAAAATATTTGGGACGTAATAAGACCATCAGCCGAGCAAAAACACTGTTGTTAGTACAGCAGAAAAAACGTGGAAAATAATATGGACACAGCTAGGTAGTAGTAAGCTGACAGGGATAAAGTTTCAATCGGCAGGCTTCACCAACAGGAAGGAGTTTTCCGCTCGAGGTATTGTTTATTTGTCATAAGAAACGGTTCTGGTGTAGAGGGGCCCAAATAGTTTTAAAATTCAATAGAGCACACTCGAATGACCAAAATACTTGTGAATTCAATTTTAGTATGGCTTTTTGTAACCTTAAGAGCGTGATAAGGATGCTTTTGGTTGTTTATCTAATGTTTTAAAGCTTTCCCTTCGTTTATATTTGTACAAGGAACAGACAAAACATCTTGACCCAAAATAGTTTGCTAAACTGTTCAAGGAAAGAATCAGGACAAACATCTCTAATCTAATCCATTTTATTTTTTACACAATTAAACTTTCCATTCTTTTTCTGCGAAATGAGCATTCCAATAACGGAAGAAAATCGAATTTTTATTGTTCTTAACACGATAAACTCCATCCTACGACTTAAAGCTTAATCAGATCCTTGGCCATATGACATTGTAGTTGTTTGCTGCTCTTTTCCAGAGAATATTTCTCGCTAAAATGTTACACGCACATATTGAACGTATATACGTATTCTCTCTGCGCCAGCAATATTCTCTACCTCTTTTCAAACAAATCGTACTTCCAAGTTATTTTACATAAAATACTACCCGAAACTTTAATTTACACTTATGTAATCCTTCAACAGAAATCACTATTACGTAATTACCTGATATCTGAGTCCCACCAAAAAAGTCCATTAAAATGTATATTACAGTCACTGTTAGCACTAATCACAAACGCTGTAAATTAGTTGTAGAATTCTGGAATTGACAGAAAGCAACAATATATGAGGGTGTAGGAATTACTGCTGTTGATGAAAGTTCATGTGCAAACAGAGCTTCCTCTTTATCTTTACATGAATATTATGCCGCGTATTGACAGAACCTTCTTGGGTTCTTAAAATATTATCATTTTCGTTGTATAATGTAACCTATGTATATTGTATATATGATTGTATACTCCATTACACTTTTATCTACGCTTCACTTGCAGAAAGGTCATTACTTTTAAGAAAGAAAACCAATCAATCCAAATGATGCTTTCACAATCCAAGTTGTGAGCTGAAATGAATAATCGTTGAGGAAAGATGTATAAAGTGCAATATGTGTGTGGGGGAGAATATTCTCTGACTACATTCATACCCTCATGTTCTTATATTCCACATTGTAGTGCAAAATTGAAAGTGCAAGATTCTTTTGGGTCGAGTATACGTAGGAATCTATGCTGTGTATAAAAGATTACGATTACGTTCCGTACTTTCTTTCAATAGGGGAGGAAAGTCGGTACTTTATTATTGTAATAAAACGTTTTTGCTGGGATAAAAACTTGTTTCAGTAATGGCTTTGCTAAGGAAAAAATAAGAAAAGAATCCTTTCCCCTCATAATTCAGGAAAAATCAGTCACGCTCTTCGAAAGCAACCATTCTTCATCATTTCCTGTTTCCTGAAGAAACAACAATTCAAAAGCTGTATTATATTGCGGTCTACGCAAAAATCACGACAGAGAAAATTTTGCTCTTTTTATGCAACAAAAGGCTACGACTGTTCGTTGAAGCAGAAAATATGGTTGGTGCAGCCGGTAAGAGGGTATTTTCTGTATTTGAAGGTTGGCAAGAATTTATAAAAGCGGATAAAACAGTAACACTATTTGCATGGACAATTGCCATATTGCTACCAACGGTTGGTGGCTAATGTGTACCCACAATAATTTGAAATGTTACTTTAATAGACCTTCAGTGTCCCATTTAAGGTTACTCGAGCAAATGGTGGGGTGTCTACGTGTATTTACCAACAACGAAGGAAACGGAAATACAAACACCATCCACCATGTTGTATTTTTATGAAAACAAAAGCATTTTTGTATAACTTTGCTCAGTGGAATTAGTTACTTGTCATTTCCACTCTGACAGATGTGAAACCGTCGCCTGGTGCATTATATGATATGTAGCCCCCAAAATAAAAAAAAACAATACCTTCTGAAACTTCTTGCCAACTTGGTACATCGCGAAACGAGGCGTAATTACAAGTTAAGCACGAGTTGAAGATATACTGGCAAAAAATTGGCCATATCGCAAAAGTGTGTAGGATTTTTAGCACTAGCACGAAAACGTGAAGAAGATACATTTATTAATACCCACTCACAAAGCAGCGAATAATATGTCTTGTCCACTGTTCCACCACCAAACGCACACGTTTTACATAATAAATTGTAGGAAAAAGTGAAAACGCTTTACCCCCTTCGTGCTTCCACTCACTATTCTTTTGCTAAAAAACCCGATGTTCTTACGGTCTGACGTAAGTGCAATGTCTGTAACGGGATCGTTCTATACCCAATTACAGAACGCAAAATGTTTTCTGCTGCTGCTACTACCGCTGATGCTGGCTGGCAAGCTTGAATTGTTATAAATGGCTTACCTTCATTTCGGATGACAGATCCGAACCATAACTCAATTCACCTCGTGTATTATTTGAGTTAAAAAGTACGACTACGTATACAATGTACACAACAACAAGAAGAAGAAACGGACTACCATTTAGTGAGGGATGGATGAGAGCAACTGGAGCGATTAATTCATGCTTTTCTTAGTAATTTTGGGTAGGACTTTCACTCTAGCTATATATAAAGAAGATGCGGTTCTGTGGTAAAAAGGGTATTGTACACACGCTTTCCTCTACGCCTTAATTGCAGCAAAACCATAATGCTGCAATATATTATTATTAGCTTTCCTGTATTCCTCGCTTTTTAAGCCGAGTTTTCATCAGGATGGACCACGGGCACAATAACAGGAGGTGTTCTCTTAGCCGTAGCTTTGTTAATAATTTTCACCCGCGCCGCAAACTCCCGACAGTAATGAACATTTTAGCGATTACGCTTTCATTTTCCAACTTTATTGATGATTAATTCATGGTGGTTTTTTAGAAGATATTACATTGCTGTGGTACAATCTGTCTTTCTCTCTTCTATAATTGCGACCTTGATACAGTTTCCACCATTTCGTTATTAGGTAAATAGGTATGGATCAAAGAGGCTAGTTTGGAATCCTAAATATCAACAATATTGTACTTGTTCTACTCGACCTTTGATATGAAGAGGCAATTGTGAAACTAAGCAAATTTTCTTTTCTTATACGTAGTTTACTACGGAAAAACCCCCTTTTGTAAAGAAGGATTAAAAAAGCAGATTCACATTGAAAGAGGAACTATAATAATAAAAATAATCAGGTTAAGTATATCAGTGTAATATGGGAAATTAGATTTTTGGCTTGTGAAACCAGTGTATAGAAGCCATACTATAAGCTGTCGCAATAAATTAGGTTTCTCTTTGCTACGTGAGCCGTGACTGTCCCTCATGTTTTGTGCTACCATTCAACATATTATTAGAATTTTCCTGTGTGTGATGATCCATGTAATTCATTATAATTACAACAGTAGTTGGAAATGGCTTTTTACTGTTAGATTCCCCACAGAGATTCTTGGCGAAAAGTTAATTTTCTACGGGTAGTAATTGCTTTCATCATAAAAGGCTAAATGTGCTCTTGGTTTCACTGCTTCGATTGCGGTTAGATTAATTGTGTGTGTGATTTCGGGTTGAAGTATAGGATCTATTTTACAATCCTTTTCCGTGGTTGCCGCCAGTTTATGGACATAAATTGGGTGATAACTGGCTTGATTTACCCGAGTAATGTTTATCGTCTTCCAAGCAATTTATAATGTAATGTTATTCTACGTAGCTAGAAACTTTGCGGAAAACTTGGACAATTATTGTATATGGGCTTAGTTTTATTCGCACTGTAATGACTTCTGCTTGAGAGGTTATATTTGTAACTCAAATGACTTAGTTTTGAGTGCCCTTCAAACGAAAAGTCACTGCATCACTTCACTTTCGCTGCTTTTGTGACCCTGTTCACATTCTTGGTAGTTACTGTTTTACATAGTCAACCGACCATTTTCGATTGTGTTATACAATCATAGAGAGAAATAATACATGCCTTTTTGATCGTCAAAATAAGTAGTCCAGTGACCGAAAAATCACAAATAGACTAACGATTGAACTAAAGATTAATTTTGTGGTATAATCATATACCATAATAATATATTATTTTTCTCTTCGGATGTATCTTTTAACAAATTAAAGTAAGTTGCGGGTAGCTTTTTGGCCTTTTATATGTATGCCTAGCGCCAACGCATGATTTTGTTATAATTTTCTTGTTTTTCAAAAGCATTTTAACGATAACAATAAGATTTGGCACACATAAGGGAAACTTATGAGAAATATTATGAGCTTTAGTACAGTGCATTACCAGAATGCTTGAGTTTGTGATACCATAATATAATTTTGTACCACTCAAAGTAATTTACACACATAAACACAGATTACAGACAGAAATAGTTTTCTAGATGTACGTCAGCTCCACTACAAACTACAAACAGTAATCAGTTTTTCACCATTCAGCTTCATTTAAGATGATAATGTTACATTTTTAATGTACAATTGGAAATGATGTTGAAAAGTTTGTTGACTACTTCAAAGAGGTTATTCGGGTTTTAAGACTTGTTGTTGAGCCCCCGTTAAGTGAAAGTCCCTAAATATGTCTCCTATCTCATTGCTACACTATATTTTAATTCGCAAATAAAGCAGCTGGTTGCCAGATTATCATTAAATGTACATCATTTGTCCAATAGGATAAAAATCAATCAACTCAAGTAAGGTTGATCGATATAGGATACTATTCCATACTTACAATAATTATAGTGGAGCCCTGTGCTTTATTTGCCATATACATACACAACCTCGAATGCATTACTAAATACACCACTTACCGAAAACAAAAGTAATGATAAACGATCTGTAGCTCACATTATTGACATTATGATGAATAACCCTTTTCTTTTCCATTTAATGTAGAAAAGAGGATAACAGACGCTCGTCGGCTGGTCTCACATGAGGGTGGAGAAGAAACGAAGCAGCGCCTACAGAGAGAAGTGGAGCTATTACAAACGTACAGTGAGTAAAAAGTAATGATGTCGGCACTTGTAGGAGAACTCGTCATCATGCCACGCGAAAAATTACATGTGCTCTTTGGTCTCGTCTTAATGACACAATATTTCACAAGCGTCACAACGACAGTTTCGTTCGTATCGCCATTGTTGCCGTCAACACAAGTAGAGGCAGCAGCAAAAGCGCCCTTGTCATCATCATTGTCAGACTCCTCTCTACCGTCAAAATCATTACTCCTGTCAGCATCATCATCACATCATCCGTCATCAACGCACTTATGGCCCGTTGTAAACTCGGCGATACGAAAACAACACCACATCAACAACATCCATTCGCAAATTGTACCATATTCGACCAATCACTTTGCACTCCCATATTTCGGAAGTGATTCGCCGATATTCTTGGGGAAAATATTAGACGAGGAAAAACCAATAGTCCAAATCTCAGGCCGCTCAAAGCATCAGAAAAGGCACGTTGGCAATGGCACAGTAACAACCGGCGGCAATAGACAGGATGGTGATGGAGTTGGAAATAATGATAGTAATCAAGGACAGCAAGCGAATGGAGGGAGTAAAACAGAAGTGAGTGCTGTCACAACACACCAACAAGCCCATCCATTGTCCACTTCGACTAGCCCGTCAGTCCAAGTGAGCAATGAGACCAGAGGGGGCGTTGGAAATGCCAGTAGTTGGAAAGTTCAGATATTTTGGGGTAACTTTTCCAGTGAAAGTGGACGGTGTCGACATAGGTACTTTTATCCACCGAGCCTGTTTCGATTGGACACTTGTGCATGGTGCTACAATTACACGGATCCGGTTGTGTTTGGTAAACCATCCAACAAGCTCTCTTCCAGTTATGTTTTATTTAAGGATATTGAAACCAGTGAAACCTTCGTCGTACGCGTTCAACTTTTTAATCGAACCGAGGTAACCACCTTTTTTGTTTTATTTATCACATTAAAAAGGATTCTTCTTAGTTGTAGTACTTCAAAAGCACTCACAGTCTGGAATCTTCAAAAATTTAGAAGTCTCCATTATTTTTGCTTTTTAGTTGTAGTACTTCAAAAGCACTCACAGTCTGGAATCTTCAAAAATTTAGAAGTCTCCATTATTTTTGCATAACCGGCTTGAATTTTCTTTCATCATTAGCGATGACAAATTCTTTAATCTGATACATGGATTATGTACTAGAACAGGTATATCACGTCACGTTTGTGTCTCTCACTTCCATTAACTTTCGTGTTTTGTACGCGAATTTTGTAAAGTAATCAATGATATTATAACGTAAGTGGATAAAGAGATGGTTATTCATTAGCAGCATGAGCATAATACCTATAATCCAACTTCTCTGCATCGTTAATCCACTCAGGTTATACTTTTTTGCAGCCCTATCCAGTTGATTTAGATATTTGTATAGTATGTTTGCATACCTTTCTAGAGCTATGTAGATACTTCACAAAAACGCAGTGACGAGGAATGTCATTGCATCATCGAATTCCGTTTTCGTAGTGACTAAACATCCGAGTACCCGTTCTTTATTTTGGTTCGTCAGAATTGTAGAGTTACACAAACTTGTTATCATTTGGGTATAGTAGTTAGTCATTTCAATCTCAAGAACAAAACTACCTACGTTTCCCTATTTTGGCTTGATTGTGATTCTCCAATGAAATTTCCTGAATCACTGAATCTATTGTTATGGGTTAATGTGTTTACGTTTCTACTCGTTTGTATTTCATCGGACGTGCTAGGATCATCAAGTTGTACGTACAACTTTGGCTTTCGATTCTTTTACCTACTTTATATATTATGATTCTGGCTAGCGTAGCTGGCAATACCTATAGCTGATATTCACATGTGAGCTTCTCAGAAGAAATAAGCACATTCAGTAATATGCTTAATCATTCTTAAGGGTAGAAACTAGCCAAAATCTAATGTAAGGTCTGTGGAAAGCTTGTGAAGATAAAAAATTCCCTATGCATTTTAAATGGGAACTTATGGTCCCTTAGACACAACGATTCCTTTAAGCATTTGGCCAACTGTGTAGTAGAAAAATGCCTTGAACAACAGAGAGAATTAGCAAAATAACATTCATTTCCTCACTTAATGTCAGTAGAACCCATAGCATGTATAAAATATGTCACTGGTATTTTGTTGTTGGTGAAAGCTCTATCTCAACGTAAAAGCAGTTAGTACCACCAGCAGCAGTGCTTGATATTTTGCAAAAAAGAATAGAGACAAACATTCTCTACTGTTTTACCGCATGCCAATATCATCTCCGCCGCACTCGTTCTGTCTAGCCATATCACTGGCATTATACATGACTGAAAAATGGATAGAAAGCAGAAAATTACACTTTTGGGTGAGAGGCCAAAAGGCATCCATTCGTTTATTTGCAAGAGTGCCCTTTCTCATCGTAAAGAAAATAATACTAGACAATATTAGCATTTAGGCACATATACATTAATAACTAGTACACAGAGAGAGCTATAGGGAGAGAGTAATATTACCAAAAAGTATTTTAGGCACACGCATTCTTGCTGTGGTTATATCTCAAATGCATTTAGCCGACATGTACAATAGTCTGTGGAACTCCTACTTTTTTGCTCGTCTTTTTGCCAAATGCACACTGGATGTGAAGGTACATCGAAAAACAACAATTCAAAAGGAGAGTCAGCAACCGCTCGTTATATTACTACGACCCTGTTCATATTTATTTAGGAATAATAACATGGAGCAGGGTAACACGTAATCATAACATGTCATGTAAAACTGATGCTTTCCGTGTACCTTTTGTTGTGAAAATGCTTGTGTGTGTGAATGTGTAATACACACCAATTCAAGACTGAAATGTATTACATTATGTATGTATCTCTTGTTTTCCTACAAGATATGATATGTAAAGGGAAATGATCTATGGTAAAAGCGTCATCATCGCTGCTGGTTTGGACTACGGCAACAACTATTCACTTGTGAAATATTCATTTTCTTCCTTGGCACATACGACAAGTAACCACAAATGTAACGTAATATCCATTTTCCTTATGAAATAACGAGAATAATTTCATGTTTAAAAGCAAGTACATGCTTAAATCATCTCTCCTCGTTGTCAGTCGGTGTACGTACTTACGCATCACTTTGGGAATTACAAAACCAACATTTTTATGCTTGCCTACAACACTTATGGACAATAGTCGCCCAGAAGCTTACATGCACACACACCTACCCAACTACCGAATTTGTTTGGGAACGATGAGAGGGTGGATGGAAGCTTAAAACTCCACACAGCAGCTTTAAATGTTACTCATCTGTTTAGTTATTCGTTGTGTTTTTTAGCTTATGTTGAGGTCCCACTAATGTTTGTGATGCAACATTGTAATTTTCAATGATAATATTATCATGAATGCTTTCAGAGAAAGAAAAGGATGTGTGTGGTCGTTGTGTATTATAAACTTTTACTCATTTCCATTATTACTCCTCGCCAGAGACTATCACCATTCTCTCCAGTCCCTCCTCATTACAAACAGGAAAAACCGAGGTAGAGGTAGAGAACGTGAGCAAATAAAGTGTGCATCATCTTGTGGTAAATTCGTGCTTGTTTGATGGTTAGTAACAATAACCGGCATCGTGTAAGAGGACTTATACGGGTGATATGCACGATAACTGCATTAAACAATGCCCCACTCCCTGCTTACACCAAACATTAGTGTTATTCTGATGTTGTATTAGTAGTCGTAGTATACAACTAACCACTATTTATAGCTGAATTATTTAGTGGAGCTAATGACATAACCGTGCCTCCTGTGCCTTCGGAAAATCCTCAGAGATGAATGAATGCGAGTTAACAGCACACGGGGAAGAATGAATACTAATATGAAAAATGTTACGGAAATAAGTAAGTGGTCATTGAAAATAACATCGCTTTACTTTTATTTGTATCTAGTTGCACAACACATTATCTTCTTTGACGTGTGCAAAAGTGAGTAGCACGTCGTCGACGGGAGAAAGAGGAGAAAATGAATTTTTTGTATAACTACATGCATGCACATATGTGGGTAGATAAGTAGTCAAGTATGAAAGCAACGCCCTGTTCATCACACTGTGCATGTAGTTAGGCTCCCGACAACATACTTTTTATCGCGTTTTGTCGGACAAGTGCAAAAAGTAGTCATCCATTTAATGGACGCACTTTGTTTCGCTCGATATATTTTTTACGTTTTGTCATAAAAGTTATGATGAATTGGTTGTCACCTTATTACTACACCTCTACGACCTTTATACTATGATGGTACAACTATCTAAAATTAGAGAATGGAGTACTTTTATATTATGAGAGATTTGGAACAATGGGTTCAAAACAAACAGATGAGGAGAAAAACTACCAGGCATTTTCTTAGCACTTCATGAGGTCACATTTGTTTCCAACCTCTTTCTTCTTTCCCTCGTACTTTCACTTTCGTTGTCACAGGTAAAACTTTAGTACTTCTTCTGACACACAGCAAATTGACTCAGTGTATGAACTTTGTAGTATTTTGTCTGGCATAGGAGGGGGATCGCAAAGGGAAATTAAGGCTTACATCTGAAGATTTTCCCGTACTGCTTTAGTTATACTTCGTGGTTGAGACAGTTTACTTGTATACACGTATAAACATTTTACACCGTAACACAAACGATATTTTGTTGGCAGGAGTCTGTGAATGTGGCAAATATTCCACGAACACAGGGAAAGTTCAAAGCTTATGATGCATGAAATAATTTTTTTAAAATAAATGTTTACTTCGTATTTACGAAGAAAAGGCTTTGTTGTTCTTATTTAAACTTTTTTGTGTAAAGAAAACGGAGAAACATTATGGACACAAACATGTATCATGAAAAGATTTTTTGACAGTTTCTCATATTATAACCTAACCTAACGATTTTATTCTCATGAAAGGAGTGCCACTATTATATTATGCATTACGTTTCTATAAATTTATTTCTTGCTTCTCACACAGAGTACAGAGTATTTGTGGTTATTTGTGAGTTACCAATTGATGACATGTTACTCCATACACTGTTTAATAACCTATTATATTCATTTGTTTGTCATACAAATCGGTATGTACTAACGATAAGTAAATTCGAATGAATACACATCAGAGATCTCTGTCCACTTTTGTACCTGATTTTTGTGTAGCTTCTCCCAGAATTCTACAGTTTGGGTGGTGTTTCGTAGCAATAGCAATGAAAATAAAACAGGTGGAGCCAAATTATTACGATAACAACATCAAAGGAAGTATAAGTAGGAGCGACAGTAACAAAACTTGCTATCCTGTACTATCAGCATTGCTTGAACCAGTTTTGGTCATTAAAGGACAACATTAAAAGAAAAATAACTAATTACTTAGGTGCATATGTTTAATAACAACGTCGGAAGAAACAAAACGCAATACTTGAGGAATGTATGTTAGGAAGGTGTAATTTTTAAACTTTGCATATATTTCTTGGTTTACACTATAACTTGGTGGAGGAGATGAAAACAACGTATCAGGACTCCTGATTCAGGACTGTCAGGAGTACATGCTCATTACAGTACAGCTTGTGTTGACACGCGTTTTCCAGGTTTTTTTGACCATGTATAAACAAACGCAGTCTAAATACTCATTGGACAGCTTTCCTCATATCAGTTTCTACTTATACTGGCAACCAGAGTTGATCAAAATAAACTAATAATATTTCAGAACTACACAAACGCACTTAAACTTGCTTAAGTATGCATTTTTAGAACAGCCCAGTGACAAAGTGATTTATATGGCTTCGCTCCGTTCTTCCATTTAATTACTTTCTGAAGGACTTGCTCGTAGTAAAAATAGCTGCCATTATCTTTCTTCCTTCCTCAAAAAAGCAGCAAAGCGTAGAAAAAAATAATGCTATTTTTGCATCTTCATAAGTGAAAGTAAGTTTGTGGAGGAAGCCGTAAAAACTGCTAATAATGCTCGTGTATTGCTGTTGTTGTACACCAGTACACCATTGGAATTGGAATATTGTTTGTAACCAGAAGCTCACCCAGTGCATGCAGCAGGCACACAAAAATTTCATATGCATTAACAGAGAATCATATATTATGCAGACCTCGTTTACAGATTAGTACTAGAGCATTTGCACTAACAACAGTGCTAGTTAGTATGCGTAATATCCGCTGTCATAAAATGGAGAAATCGTGTATTTATTCAACCACCCAGTTTGCTGTTTGCACATTCTGGAATTTTAAATACGTGGAAGTCACTGTTGTGCTGTTTAATGCTGGCCGTGCCCCTAATTTATTCAAGGAAAAACAACTTTTTATTCCACATCTAGTTATCTTTAAAAGAGTGTTTAGCCGTTAGTTTAGTTTAGATTATATTCATAAGGATTTTCTAATAATGTTAGAACTCAAATACCAATGAATAAGATATAATAAAGATATTTCTCATAAATTAGTAGTTTGGGAAATGCTACTCAAACTTATGAGTGCACCTTTTTTGTTTCGTTAAGACCTAAAAAAATTAATTTGAACAAAACTGTAAACATGCAAAGCAAACTACTGAGTTAGAGTCAAAAATGAGCATCTGCAAACAAGAGTTAAAATGGGCGTGTTTAAGATGTCAATTCAAAAAGTGCTTTTCCGAACTTTGGACTTTTATAACTACCTAAAATAAACTAGTAACAAAATACGATGTTTTGACATCATTAAATTTGTATTATTCAAACGAATTAAACACCCACTCGCCTTTGGTGAAAGTATGTAATTTGATAAGAGTTGTAAACCGATCAGGACATCCTTTTTTCATAGAGTTAAAAGGACGATGTATTCCTCACTGTATTCATTTCGTGTTCCTAAATATTATATTTCTTTTGTGCTAAATTGTATTGTATTACTTTATGAACAAACCCATTTACTATTATTGTAAATTACTGTTGCGCGTAAGTGCTATCATTATCACACCACCCTTGTTGTTGCCATTTGTGCATTGTTTAGAAAACTTTTTAAATTGGATGGTTATATACCGGTGATTGTAAAATACGATAACATAGACTTTACTAATTCTAGAAGATATCAACAATATAATATAATATTATCAATGAGAATGATGACCATTGCATATTACCAAGCATGAATGACACCAATTTCACAATTGCATTTTTAGTTACATGATTCCAAACTGTTGGAAAGTGAAGCATGTTTATCTTTTTTTATGTTCGTTTGTCTCTACAAAATCCAAAGAACTGGTACTATCAACTATGGTAGGTTGATTAGTCCCAAGTGAGTCAAAAAGCAATTTACAAGCCTTATCCTACACTTGAATTGTATATCATGCATGTTTTCAAGTTTGTCTTGTCTTTATGCTTATTGCTGTTGCCCTGAATTGCCATGAATATGAATTTGGATGGCTAACTTTTTACTAGCTTTCTAGTTTTTAGAGTACGACAATCAACTATACGTTAGCGTAGAGTTCTTTTTGTAAGCGACGGAGTGGTACAGATGAGCCAAAATATATTTGTAAATCCGTAAAACTTTTCAGCAACACAGAACATAATGGAGAAAAATTTGTGACTCCTCACAAAACAATATCAGTTTCAATAATACGATAATGAGCTAAGTGAATTCAGCTATGTAGTTGCAATAAACTATGCCCTAAAACTAAGTGTAAGTGGATATGAGAAATGGTATAATGTAGCCCAAATAAGTTTCTCACCGTTTTCAAAAGGGGCAATTGCTGGTATGTTACTGTGTATATGAAAACAAACATGCACGTGAATGCTGATGTGGAATTTCCATTGAATTTCATATTTGAGAGATAAAACTACAAAACTTACAATGTCCATGGTATTGATGTAATAAAGCTGTTGCACTCTTGTAAAGAACCAGTTGACAGGTTGCTTTGTATTTTAGCAGGGACCCGGATAGCAAAATCATTATCTTTTCCATTTGAAATTAATTCCACATTTGATGTCATGATGGTACAGAGAATTCAGTTTGTTCGCACCAAGAGGAAGATGGTTCGGTGCGGTGGGACGGAAAGGAGAGATAAAAATGCAGCTGTTATGAAAAAAGTATTCATAAAAAGGTACCATACGTTTAATGCTTTCACTTAGTCAGTATTACCATTGTCGTTATTCATTTCAGTAACCCCTTGTGAGTGAAGCACGCTGACTCTCTGTGATAATCAAGTGAGCCATGCGTTTTTATTGTCGTCATTATCATCCCGTTATGTCAGGATTTTTACGATGAAAAATTTCATGATTTCAAATTTCATGGCACGTTGCAATATAGAAAAGGATGTTAGAATTAATCTTATAGTGCATTCAGCTAGGGGAATTTTTCCTTCCCCATTGGCGGTACAAGTAAATATATACTACATGCTGTGGTTTTGAAAGAATTTATACAAACCCTCGGATCTGACAGGGAACGTTCATCGTTCATATATTATGTATTTATTGTTATTAATGTCTGAACATACATACCTACCTACACATATGCCTGTTCCTTTCAACACAAATGTAATGAATGGAAACTCTTAGTTTCCAGCTAAGCAGTGTCTAGCGTCTTTGTTAAATCCCTCCTTTGCGCCTCACCCATTTCATATCTTTATCGCATCATCATCGCCTAGAAAGAAGAATAATTTCCACATTACAGCTTTACCGCACGGTTCTCACTTTTCAAGTACGAATTTATCCACACGTCATGTCGTCACCACGTTCGTATTTCTTATGTACCAGGATTGCTACTTTTAGCGAACTGAATGAGGTTTTTGCACACTTCTATTTTTTTTAAAGCGTACGTGCCGTGGTGGAATTTGGGCTTTATGAAGCGTCAAGAAGAAGTAATGATAATGAAAACATGAATGAAGCATCTTACAGCCTTGAACGTCAAAATATGTAGCTCCGTGTGTGTGTTATGTTGTCGTTGCTGTTTCTGGGTCTTCCCGTTGTGTCAGTAGTTTGTTACTCATCATGTCTAGTAGTGCAAGTGCGTTGCTTTCTATCTAGGTATGTATTTGTGTCTCTTGTCAGTCAGCAGTCAGCACTGAGAACAACATAGAATGAACGTTTTGGTATAAATAAAAATCAGTGAAAGCATCAAAAGTGAATTGGCGTAGTTCAGTTGGTTGAGTCCTCATATTGCATCATTCACACCAATGACAGCACTCATCGCGATTGCTGTTTCTGTGTACATACTTGAAACAAGCACTTTTATAAAACAAGTAGAAGCGAAGAAACAGAACAACAACCGTCATACAAAGTAATGTAGTTTCAAACATGGAAGAGGTAACAGATGGTTCACCCAGCCCCAACAAAGCACACACACACACGTATGAACTGTGTGATAACACCGAAGTGAATGACAGGAAGTCTAGCAGTTAGACGGTATGTGACTGGAAAAAGTATGGCTCGAGCTGCACTTACACCGAAATTGTTTAACTTGGGAAGAATCGTTTCATTGTGTCAATTCGTATGTACGTAGCGTAAAAGTCAGGACAATAATAATACCAAATAGCATTTTGTGAAGTGTTTACCTAGCTGTATATGTAACGTCATAAGGAAATGAGATTTTCAAGTGTGTGTGCTCTGTTCAGTAGTAATATAATATGCATTCAATGACACATTTCGGCAAAATAGTGAGCGATTTCTATTTCTGTGTATTGTTTTTCTGTCATTTCTCTAGATTCTCTTTGCGAATGTATCCGACGAAGGAAATCTAAGTCTAATCGGGCAAACATTTCCCAACGAAGCGGTTAGAAAAGGTTGGACGGACTGTTGCAAAGCGGCAGAGGAATGTTGTGACCGGATGGCAACCCCTTCCGTGATAGTTGACAATCTTGACTTTAACCAAACTGTGGGAACCACCAGTCAACCACTGGATAATATCAACCAACCACTCGGTAAGTTATCATTTAGTAGGAGAAATTAACACTACAATGAGGTGTATCAAAGCGAATCAACAGTCAGTGCATTAGCATTCCAGATTGTGAAAATACCTGAACAGTTATCACTGATTTTTGTGGTTGACTGTTTAGAGTAATAATAACACTAATCGGAAGACGCGGATTGTACATTGTTGAAATACGTTTCTAACTTTTTTCTTAATACTAAGGGTGTACTGAAAGCCTTCTTTGAACCATAAAGTGAAAGCAATATTGTTCAGTACGCACGTCGACGTCCAACGACATGTGATATAATATCACCATACAGATACGTAGCTGTTCGGAATTAGTTTCTTTCCCGCAAAAACGATTTTCCATGCTAGAAAGTCAAATCTGATTTTTATGGACCAACTAGGGGGAAAATACACAAATGGTTACGGCATAATAGCTAAGATAGGTTTTTTAGTACAGGGTGTGCACATACATATGTGTGTAAACATAAAATAAATACATCTTTTGTAAAACTTTGCTCAATTCTAAAAGAACGAGAAAACTCAAATATAGAGAATTTAGTTTAAATTCATGCCTGAAATCATTCCATAAAAATGTGCTTCTTGTCATATACTCAAACAAAATATATACCTATGCAAAATTAACGGAAACGTAATGTTTGTAGGTAGATTTTTTGTTGAAGCATCCCACTGATCACTGAGTTGTGAATGTGATGAATGCGACAGAATATGTTGTATATGTGTCACTACTACAATTTAACAGTATTTTATCCACGTTTATGGCCTTAAATCTGCATTAGCACATGGTATATTAAATTAACCAAAGAAAAGAGGAAAAGAGTTTGTTAAAATTTGTGTGGATATATGGTAAAGGATGTCTATTCCATAATTGGTTTAATTTCTCAAATAGAAAAGGTGCTCAATTAAGAATGAATGTAGTTACTCACAACACAGTACTTTTTAAAAATTCTGTACGATGGCAAACTATTGCAGTATGGAACGACTTTTTTAGCAAATTCAAATACAATATTCCCAAGTTGG
>JAHZNB010007774.1:0-13326 GCA_027744295.1 Callyntrura guangdongensis | reverse complement strand
TAGTACAACTTGACTCTCAACGGGTTTCTTATTAAACATAAACTAAATCATAACTAAATTTGCACGACATGCTCACACAACAGCCAACAAAAATGTTTAATGCTAAAAAGGTTCTTGTGTAATGCGCCACTTGCTCAGAGTTTTACCAGGAATTGTAACAATAGTATTGACTTCAGTAAAAAAAATTGTGTCTTAAATTGTTTAATTATCATAGGGAAAATCTATTGTCTGTTATTACTTGAATGTGACTGTGACATGAACGAATTAAGGCACAAAAAATCCGGTGAATAATCTTTTGCTATTTTACTACACTCAAAAAATCACACTAAATGTGTATTAAAATAAACTTAACTTGGTGAATTACCATACATAGAGAAATATATGTAGGTATGAATGGTATGAATTTTTCGTTACGAATGCAAGACACCTTGTAAGTTCCCCTGTAAGAAAACTTTTCGCAAAATACAGATACCCATACAGATAATGCGTGTTGGTAGAAAACCAGACAATACATAGGTATCTCTAAATATGAATGCCGGCATGTGTAATTTGAAATGACAAATTTACTCGGGTTTGCATGGCATCATGGCATGATATGACAAAGAGAAAAATAAACACCTCCCTCCCTCTCCCACATTAATTTTTTATGTCTCTACCAAGTGAGAATTGTAAAGAAATCAATAGTTGTAAAATAGGTTATAAACTTTGTGCCAGTAATTTGGTGCTTGAGGCCTCAGACACGGTAAAAGTTTTAATGATTAAACAGCGTGGGGGAAAAACTTGAGTATTTATTTGATTAATATTACAATTACAGGTGTATAAAACGACGAACCATTTTAATTCCGGGTTTCCCTATGTCCTGGTTTTGCTTTGAAGGATGAATAATATCGGGATAAAAGAGAATGCATAACATTCATTATTTCTGTTATCTATTTCATCTTTGGTTCAACAAATATCTGCACAACCAATAATATGATAACCCCACATCACAATAATGTATGCATGAGTTTTTATGGAATTGTGGGAGTACTAAAGTAACCGATTATTTAAAATATTTCACATGTGCAGTGCATGGTTGCTGTTAATCATATTCGTGTGTTATAATTCTTGATGATGATGATGATGATGGTGGATGACATGTTAAGTGTATTTTAAATACAAAAAATGTATGAATCGTGAAACAGGCATGATCAGAGGCATTTTTCTTGAAAGACAATCGTTTATAAAAATACATGATTTATTGATTTAGTTGAACATTTGCTAACTTAACTTATACATAACATGCATAATGTTAATATTACATTAAGATACACGTATTGGTATAAAAATGATAATACTTGATTTGTTGGAATTTATACTAAATTTAAAGATTTTTTATAACGTGTCATTTTGGCGTTCGGCAAAATCTAGCTACATTGGCATGTTTAAAATTTTTCTCATCCACCACTCAGCTTGAAACTCGGTTCGTGCGCGTGCCAACACAACAGTGTTCCCTTCAGATCCCTTCTCCATAACAACCAGGTTGGTTTCCATTGAAATTTTTCTTCCGTGACGTTGCATCAGCTTATATTTTTCGATTCGTTTTAAAGTTTCATTGACCAACCAATCCTGTTTATTTATCCCACACTCTAAAATTCGTTGGCTACTACCGGTGGTGCCGGTACTCTCTGCGATGCTGCTGCAACTTTCTCTCACTTCTTCCGCACTCATCATACCAGCATCAATCGACCCGGATCGAACCGAGCCGCCGTCGATACTTTGCCCCCGGGTAAATAACCTGGGTCCAATGGTAACGTATTTATTCAGCAGCTTTGAATTTATGGTGTCATGTTTCTTCCGAGAATCCTCTTCATCTCCTATTCGAAGGGTGTACTTTCCCGGGTAAAATGCTGACAGTTCCTTGCCACTCCACGCCATATAACCGACATCTTTCCCGTTTCTTCCGTTCTGACCTGGTATCCCATTTTTACCGTCTCTCCCGACACGACCATTTCTACCGGGTTTTAAAATGGAGGTAACACAAGTATCATCACAATTTTCCATGATGTAATTTTCATTCTGATCTTTGACGGGATCCAACATTAACGTTACTGACCCCTTTTGACCTCCTACTCCTCCCGCTCCTCCCAAACCCCCAGACCTTCCAGGTTGTCCAGGAGTTCCTTCACTACCACTCACTAAGCAAAACGCAGACTTCTGGAAAATCCCCTTTTCAAAACCGACTTCAAAAGTTACCCCAGACGAGGCAATTTTCCCTTTTGCGTAAAAGTCTGTCACTGTCCCCAGCACTTTCCCGGAATATTTGTTTAGTGCATTAACTGGTTCATAACTGAACATTTGAAGACCTCCTGTTCGAAGAGTGTTTTCCACCATAAGGGTTCGTAGGGAGTCATTTGTCACGGATGGGGGAAATTTGGTCAACATTTCTTCAAACGACCATTCCTCGCCGTTTTTGCCGGCTTCCCCATCTACCCCATCCCCACCGCTTTGTCCTCTCCCTCCATTTCCTCCATTAGATAGCACTACCAAATCCTTCATGTTCTCATAGCCCCTCGCAAAAAACAGCAAATGACCACCGTGTTGGCCATTTCTGCCCACCCGCCCTTGTTTTCCTTGAGACGCCTTCTCTATCTCAAACGGAGCTCCATCCGGTCCACTGATGTCCCACAAGTAAGCTTTTTCCTCGTAGTCATTTCTACTTCCCTCCTCTTGCAAGGGAACACATTTTACTGTTTTGGCCACCACCAAAATATCAACACCTCGCCAAATGTCCGTGTCCAGAGAACAATTTATGGAAAACACGTTCTTTGCCACAAAATGAACGTCCCGAGTCGTGCTTTGAAATCCACGCAACCAATTTTGTACTTCATCTTTCACCTCCGACAAGACTATATTAAGAGTACTTTCAACTTGAACATAAAATAATTCTTTGGAACCCGGATCACATTTTACGTACTGTTTTAACGAAATCACTGGAAAAGCTGGAGTTGGTAGCCTGGTCTCTTCTTTCACAGGTACGCCGTCAGAGAAGTAGTGAAAATATTCCCGAATAATTGGTGGTACCATGTAATCTCTCATGAGGGACCCCTTAATAGAAATCTGGGGTTGGGATTTGGCCAGAAGCCATTTAGAATGGGCGAGAGAAATTAAATTCCCCTGCAGACAGCGCCACGGTATCAGTTCTAAAAGTTCGTCCCGTATTGTTGCCAATTGATTTCGGAGTGGAAGGTACTGCTTTAGATGAAGGCACTCTTTCAGAGGGACAGGTAGCTGTCCCCAAGTGTTGGCGGCTTTCACGGCAGTCACCAATTCATACAACTGAGGTCCATGAAGAGGTCGAATGTAAGATTTCAAACCTTGTCTGATTTTTTCTGTTGTAAGTTTTTCCATTTTAACAATTCACAAAAAACTTAAACATCGCCAATCTACTTCACAAAAAATGTCACACATTATTACTCTACTTTTGGATGTTTCCAATTTAGCCTAGTTTTGCTAACTGCTAATTTACATGCTGGAACATAAGAACGAAGAGATGTAATCTGTAATCAGTAGTAAAAAATGTGCATGTTGAATACCAAGAACGCTATCACTGAGTCAGCTATAGTGCATCATATACACTCATGTAAGTTGACACAAATTATAAACACACTTTTACAAATAATGTGCACGCAAACTCAACCTGCATAGGTACACATGTTAAATATCTGAGTTTTTATCAGTTTTGTTTGTAAGACTGGAAGACACACATACTGTGGATTATTGGATTGAATTGTTTAACTACACTCAAACAATTTTTCAACGGTCAACATAAATGTGACCCAAAAGTAACCGTTGTGAATAAAGTTAAAAATACACGTTACTGGATCAAGAGCAGCTAAAGTAAAAACCAATTGACTCTCACAAAATACAACAACGTATGTAATAAAATGATGCAAAAATCAAAATTTTTATAATATGTGCTTACATGACAAGTATACTTAGGTATTACACACTTTACAATTGATTTTTGGTAAACATTTTGACTTGATACGATATCTCCCTGTCTGTCATTCTCATATGATTTATATATATGAAATTTACTGATATTGATGATAATAATGTACAATTGAGTGTATTTGACAAAAATATTTTTATTTTGCTAAGGGAATAAGACATAGATATAATCCCAATCCCATTCTACATGTAATGTTGTAGTCATGGATGATTTAATAACAAAATTATCATCTGTAACTAACTACGGTACTTTTACTCCATTGTCTATATCATACAGAGTGTTAGTGTTAGTCATCATTACTAACAAAACAAGTTTATTACTTATTTTTATCAGTTTCCATAATAAGACATAAACAACAGTACAGATATAATTATAGCAGTAATGTTTCTTGGTAATAGAGACAAAGACATGTACATATTGTGGTACTGGCCTGGCGAAAACTGATGGTAAAATAAAAATCCTCATCCAAATAAAAGTTCAAGGATATTCGGATATTCCTACAACTAATTTGAGTTTAGCATGACTCATTATTAAGGTTTGATAGCAACAGTTTTGAAAAATGAAGGTAGCTAAATGTATATACATATTATACTAACCAATTTAGCTCGTAAATTTTTGGGTCTAGAGTTACTTGTTCATTAGGCTACGATTATTCTTAATTCCAAAAGTTTGTCATGACGAAACGAAAATAATTATTATTTACAAAAAATAATTGCGTATTGAAAGTATTATTGCATATCGCACGGATCCGTCAGATTCAATTTTGTGCCAGTATTCTGTATGAGGTTGTCTATAGTGCTGAGGACATGAAATAAATGCCACGTCACAAGATTCCCCCTCTTTAAATATTTTTACAATCTGAAAAATTAAAAACATGCTAAATATTTTACCCCTTCCACAATACACAATTTTTTATAGGTAATACTGAAAGTGCACATACCGGAACAAAATAACAGCTACTACTTGCAACAAGAGGCGCGCTCATATCCAACATGATTCGCACTGCCTTTTGACTACTTTTCGTTTCCAATAGTTTGATATACGGACAGAGATAAGTGACATTTTCTTGCGTAACCAATTTCAGTCCAATTTGCCACTTTGAAGGACATGATGATGAATCGGTGGTGTCGATAATCAGTTTCTTCTCAGCTACCAACCGTTCACATTGCTGCACTTGAAAAAAATTTGGAACTATCCAGCTGTACAAATGAACTTCTTCGTTTAGCTAAAAACGGCAGTCGGGCAGTCATGTATGGGTGTGTGATCTAATTTCATTTTACAAATGTTGTCGTTGTCAGTCATGTCAAACGAATAGATTTTCTTACATGAGGATAGTGGTTCTCCAGGATCTCAAGTACCTTAGGAGACATATACTGAACTCGTTTCGGAATGAGCAGGCGTTCAAAGAAAAGTGAGGCATTTCGCGTATTTTCAAAGTTGATAGAGTTAAAACAGCTGGAGTGGAAAAGGTTATCAAAGATTTGAAACCACACCTGAAAATTTTAAAAACGCAATACCATCAAAATTAAATTAATAGTTGTCATTTTTACAGCGTCATTAATATAGATATTACATTAATTGTCATTAATATACACAGACAGCTTTCACCTCCATCGGAAATGTGTTGAGAAGTTGGACCAAATCCACAGAGTAATTATTTTCCAGATGGTTTTTGTCACAGGTAACTATTTGACCATACGGGAATTTTCGTTGGCTACGACAACTTTCTCTTAGTTTTTTTCGAAATGTTTTTCGTTGTTTTGAAATTGCTGCACCCATTTTGGAGCGATATAATACAATATTGTGCTGAATCTGTGACCCCCTTCGTGCAACAAACTACTTTGTAAAGTTGTTGGAATAACAAGTAGACATATGGAACAACAGCAACAACATGAGTCCATTTTGGAGCAATATAATACAATATTGTGCTGAATCTGTGACCCCCTTCGTGCAACAAACTACTTTGTAAAGTTGTTGGAATAACAAGTAGACATATGGAACAACAGCAACAACATGAGAATCGTGTACTTAATAGTTACAATAAGACTCTCTATTATAAATAGATTATTAATGACAGTCTGTCGGAGAAGTTTTGCGGTTGTAAGTTCCGATTATGAATGCAGTACAAGCGATCAATATATTTCACACAATCAATCACAACAACAAAAACCACATTCGCACACCAGACTATTACATTGCAAACTAATTGGAGAATTTCCAAGACATGATGCACAGTTGTTTTTGTGTCGGAGGAAGATTTTTTCATCTATGTTGAGCTTTGATTTGAAGGTACGTCATCATTTCATTGTAGTGGTTCAATCAGTACTTAAGTTAAGTCTACTTTTTGTAGTGCTTAATTAGTTGANTGTTGAGCTTTGATTTGAAGGTACGTCATCATTTCATTGTAGTGGTTCAATCAGTACTTAAGTTAAGTCTACTTTTTGTAGTGCTTAATTAGTTGAGAAAAATGAAGAGGGATGTGATGGGATTGGGAGGAAGATTCCTTTCTTCATTGTTGAAGTGGTGGTTGTATCTCTATCTCATAATCATTATCGTCGAAGGTTAAAGCTTTATGAATTTGTACGAAAACGGAAAGTGCAATACATATTAATTATCCAATACACAGTCAGTTGTTTGCATTTACTTTGACCGAGGCGGAAAACCGCTTTCCGCTTAAAAATGTTTATATTGCTAAATTTTCCTTTGCCAAGTAAAGAAACCTCACTCTTTCACTTTGAAATCACTAATCTGTGCAAATAAATTAATGGTAAAATTCAATTAAGTCTAACCAACCCACTAATCAAAGGCTACGGAACAAAGGGACAAAGGAAAGGACAAATTCTCTCCTGGAATGGGAACTTTAACATTACGGGGAATGGAGCTCCACTGATTCGCAGTCACTGTTATCGAGGAAACCGCATTCAGATGCCAGTATGTATTTACCGTTTGTGGAATATTAACTGACTATTATTAACTTTCATAAGCGAAGCTTATCAGGAAGTTATTGCGTTCACAATCATGTCTGTCTGTCTGTAAACATAAGAACTTCTGTTCTACTTGACATAATCGAACCAAATTTGGTACACGGGTACATTAGGTCATTCTCTCTCTTGGGATTGAATTTCACCCCCAGATGTCACTTCTGACGATCACTTACGAAAGTTACATATTTGAGTTTTACACTCTTCTCGTTATTGCTATGTATCAATATCAATTATGTATGTCTACGCAACAATAACTGGACAATCTTCTCTTTTTGACAGCAAATGTCGAACCCCAATTTTACTCGACACCGCAAAATCCTAATAAAATTTCCCACTGAGTGAATGTCTCTTCACTATTCACACACATGAACTCCACGCCTAGTGCAAAAGGAGCAATAGTTATTACGATGCCACAGATGTAAAATACAGTTTGAGCTGTTGAACGTTTGATATCAACGGAAACGGCTGCACTTGTAACCAGCGGGTGAACATGCTACACCAATGAAAATATTTTTTTGTGATTATTTCACAATTTTGACGAAGCACGTCATGTTTCCATGTAACGACTGAACCAGCGTTTTTACGTATTGATATGTCTATGAACAGTTATAGCAGTAATTGAAAGTACGCCGCCTCTTTTAAAATCTTTCAACAGAAGTATTTAGCATTTTCACTCCATCGGAAAGGGCTAAAAATAGTTGCTTGTTGTAAAACTTATTAAGCTAAGACCACAACGAGTCTCTCCAGATAGTTAACGCAGTATTTTGTTAAGTTTTATTTGCTTACACAAGGTGATTAATAATCACTGATTATAGAACAAAACTGAATAAGAGGTGACCCAATACTAAAAAACAAGACAGTATTGCTACTGGACAAAAAATAGTTTGTTTATTTTTTGGTAAAGAAACGGCAGCAAGATATTCATAACAACGAACTAAATGTACTGCAAAAATTAACAACTACATGATTTCGGTCCAAGTAGTCTTGACTGAAAATTTTACGTGCAAATTTTCGTTTTAACACCTGTACTATACAATACAGGGACCTTGGTAATGCATTATTCATTGCTATGTACGTGTAAAACATTTGTCAAGGAATTTATGATATGTCTCTTTTCAAGCAAGAAAAATCTCGCTGACTGGCAATGCTAAAAAATCTGCATGTACACTCTGGCTATTATTAATTCAACCCTCTGCTTATAACGGATCTTTGCTATTTTGTCGTCTAGGCCGGTTCCCCCCGAATCCTGTTCCCCCTGGCCATGTTCCCCACAAGCCATGTTCTTCCCAGGCCATGTTCCCCCGAAACAATATATTTCCAAATTCCATAATGTAAACATACACTACTTTAGCTGCTGTGGAAAATAGCATGACGGAATAAACAACATCAAAACTGAGTCATAATCTTGGGAACACCCTCGTATATTAATACTATGTACATCGGTCTTAATTTTTTATACTCCCATTCCCTATAAATTTCCCTATTTCATTTAAAAAAATTGTTTAAAAGTTGATGACCAATTGATGTTGTACTATTAGCTTTATGAGGAAATAGTTTTAAAAATATTGGAGCAGTTGGCATTGTACTATCATTTTATGAGCAAATAGTTTTAAAATAGGGGAGCAGTTGACGTTGTACTATAATTTTTAAGAGAAAATTTAAAAATAGGGAAGCATTTAACGTTGTACCATAAGTTTTATCAGAAAAAGAAATATTTTAGTGTAGTAATATAAAAAAAATAACAAAAATAAATAGTGTATCCTTCGAACTTATTGTTATTATATGGAATGAGAGTATAAAAATCAAGAATAAAAACCGATGTACATTATGATAGATGTGTATGTTTACATTATGGATTTTGGAAATATACTGTTTCGGGGGGAACATGGCTTGGGGGAAACATGGCCTGGGGGAACGGGTCGGCACCGGTAAATTTTCGTTTTAACACCTGTACTATACAATACATGGACCTTGGTAATGCATTATTCATTAGTAGTGTAAAACATTATTTGTAGTCAGGGATTTATGATGTGTCTCGTTTCAAGCAAGAACAATTTGGCTGACTGGCAATGCTAAAAAATCTGCATGTACACTCTGACTAATTATTAATTCAACTCTCTGCTTGTAACGGATCTTTGCTATTTTTTCTACGTTACCCTAACGTCTGACCATGTATAGGCGTTATTATATGGCTAATAACTACTAAATGTGACAAAGTCCACGTGGCAGTTCGAGATTTTTACACGCGCACACCATTTTGAAGCAAGCGTTGTTATATCATACGTACATATAGCATATGAACTTACATGGTTGTTTTTTCATATGAAAATTAATCTAATTCTACTTAATTATAAAAATATTGGCAATATTTTCCTATTGCTGTTGTTCTGATGATGAGATGACTTACAGTTGGTGGAAGTCGAAACGTCAACATTAAAATTTTTTAATCAAAGCCATGTCGTCAAAACTAGTTAAATCACATAAATACTTAATTATAACAATGTGTACACAAGTAAACATTTTGTTTCTCCATTGTACTCGAGCATCAGTTCCCTGCTTTAAACAGCCACCAGTTAAACTAAATAAAACAGGAGAGATAGTAAATTAAATAAGAGGGAATACAGGCGTCTAGATGTTTAGTGCAAATAAAAAATAAGTTGTTTGGTTTTATTTATCAAGCCTTTCAGGATCAAAAAATAACTCAGAAAATACAATACTACCATCAGTCAACACTGTCAATTGGAAAATCGAAGGGCTCTCTTTGCATTAACAAAATAGAGTAAACGAAAGTAACGGTAAGAATCATGTATGCACTTAAGAAATGGACGGAAATAGTGAGCTGTAAGTATTTAAGACAGACAAAGTAGGTTTATAATAATGTGAAAGTTATTTTCACTGCCGAATGTTTCAAGTCGTTATTCATCATATCATATAAGCTTTAACTGATCGGTTGCAAGCCAATTTACATTCTTGTACAAATAAATCAAACAATTGGGTTTTATCCACTTGAAACGACATAACGGAAATTGCAGATTAAAGTAACTACACATAATATACTAATTCACACAAGGTTTTCTTTGTACTCAACACCAACATTTAAGTTACCCGTTAGCCTATGTAACCAGAATATATGAATAATTGCTGTTATTGTAAAGGAGGAGATTTAATAAAATTATCTTGAACTTGTAAGCAAAAAAACTGAATCTACTGGATTTAGAAAATGATTAATGCAAAGGAAACAGTTTGTATGATGCATATTCAAGCAAAATGGTAGACTTTGGCATGAAGAATGCATAAAACGCCGAGGGCTTACTGATGGACACTGGTTTACTTACACACTAACATAAATTTCTGTGTACAACTTTTTCATTGTTTTCGTTAAAAACTAACTATTAACTGTGTTGCCCATGTGAAACATTAGCGAGGTCATCAAAATTATATCATGGGATGAGATCATTGCGTACTAATGACGTCCTTTTTCGTAAGACCCTTTCCAAAATGGATACATTATTGGCAGTCGTTAGCATCGCTGCAGCTGGCGGAAATTGCATTGTGTGGTAAATACATTTGAAATATGACATTAGGAACAAGCGATTTGACCAATTTTATTATGGGTGGCGAAGCATAATAAATAAATTATGCTAGTGTATACTTCAATCTGCACCGCCGTCGTATGACCATTCACGTTGAATCTCATGAAAGAAATGCTATTTTAAAATTCTGTTTCGTGGAGCATCTATTTGAGTTTTTGCAATACCAACGTTCTCCAAAAGTCAACGGTTACATTTTTTATGAACTACCTGGTAACATTTGTTGGGTAAAAATGTACTATGGTTTACAAGCACATATAGATATTGCTAAACGAAACGCCCTCGTATGTTGGCGTCACTCAGGTCACAGGTCGCTAGAATAAAAAATAGCTATTTACTTTAACATCCGCGCAACATTAAGCATGATTTATGAAAATGGCACTGGTCAAAGCAAGAAATTTGATTGTTGCATATTATTAAACCACTGAACTCCAAAATATTATGATTTTGGTATTTACAAGTTGCTACATAGCGATAGTAGTGGCAGTAGAAAACTTATTACATACTATAGCAAAAACGACATCAAATCAAGGTCGTTATACTCCGTCCTAGTAAAACAGTAATAAGGAAAATTAATGAGAAATATTTCTCGACGAGAAGACACAATAAAAACAACAAATGTTGTGGCGTTCCACCAGAAAATCCACAGGCAAAATGTTTCGGTCTTATCTCTTTTTAATACGTGTAGATAAACATTTTATTTTACAAATAGCATTCTAATTCAGAAGTCCAAACAACACATTTTATATACAAAAATAAGACTTTTGTAAAAGTTATAAACATGATAAGCACTAGTAGTAAAGAGCCAAAAGAATTGGACTTTTGGACTTGCTTCTTTGTAAGATCAAAAAACTTCACGCTTTTCAAATCTACAAATCCCAACAGCAAAGGCACCTTGTCAGGTCCAGAATCTGAGGAGTATTTTTGCCGAGTCCACGGAGCATTTCTCCAGGAAAATGCAAGTGGGCCAATTTTATATTATATTCTGAACGCTTTAATTTTGCTGTTGGCGCTTTATGGCGTAATTACAAACGTTGCGAACGTTATCCTTCTGAGAAGGTCCTTTTCAGGTCGAAAGCATTTTAAGGAGTGTCTCATATTGTTGGCGGTGAGTGAGTGGGTTGTTAACATGACTGCAATAGGAAAAACCATTTTAAGCAATTTAATTATGGGTGAGCATATTTGATATTATTTTCAATATTAGCAGTAATGACATAACATGACTTTTTCACTGGTTGAATTCTTGCATTATAATTGAATCCCGATATAAAAATTTATCTGCCTGCTCTTTTTCCTCAGAAAACGTATCCAGAACCAAAGCAACGATGATATCTTTCCTCATAATAAAAAATTTGTTTTACGTCACGCGAACGTTCTCCGTATACCTCACAATTTTGGTCACGATAGAACGCTACGTAATAGTTGCGTTTCCGAACAAATCTCAATTTTGGTTCCAAAATAAAAAATCTTGGAAAACTCGGGTACCCGTAGCTGTGGTATTTCTCTGGGCAATGGTGTTACAGTTACCTTTTATGTTGAAGGCCATCGTAGTGGAAAACAAGTATTTCGGAAATTTCAACGAACATAATAAGACAGTCTCACCTCTACAATCAAAGTCCAATGAGCTATCCAAATTTCAATATTTTATTGAATCCACCAACGCTGGCGAAAAAATACCCAGTAGTTTATGGATGTTTTTGGTAGCTTTGGATTTTCAATTAACTTTTCCGATTCTGTTGATTTTCAATGCGCTCTTGTATCGATCGGTAATAAATGCCGTCATTGTTAACACACATAACGTCCTACATTATTATGAAAACTTTAATCAATGGATTAATTTACAAGTTACTGATCTGTTTGTGTAGATTTGTACCTGGAACCGGAAACGAAGTACCTTGAATGGAAATCAAACAAAAGACTTAAATTCAGCCAAAATGTTTTGCTTTGTGACCCTCGTGTCGCTTTTCTGTAATATGGTATCGTGTTTTGTGCTGATAGCAATAACCTACCAAGATACAGTGTATGTTGAACTTATTCTTCTGGAAGCATTTTCAGTCATAGTGTCTGCCTCCTGTCATTTCATCATTTACTACTGGTTTGCTCCCGGCTTCAAAAGGGAATTTTGGTGTGTATGTTGAACTTATTCTTCTGGAAGCATTTTCAGTCATAGTGTCTGCCTCCTGTCATTTCATCATTTACTACTGGTTTGCTCCCGGCTTCAAACGGGAATTTTGGAAGGGTCTGCATGACGGTGTAGGAGACAAGGGCGTGATTGGGAAGTGGATCAATAAACATCTTGAAGCCTTTGGAACTGAAGATACCATTGCTACATACGTGCAAAGTTGAGGGGAAGACATGATATTTTTTAGTGAAAATAACTTTTTAAATGAATAATTTTTAGTTAATGTACCGTAAATTCATCCCACTGGGATACAATATCTATTCACTTTCGACGGGGGAAATGAGTAGTAAATATAACGTGATTGCTGATTTCAACTGATGTGTGATGTAATGTAAAGATGGTCCGCACATTTAAAAATGCGGCTGGAATTTTGAAGACAAAAAGAAGTGCACACAGCGTACATTGCATGAATTGTCGAGTAAACAATGTTTTGCAGTAATCTGCAAACGGTGCAATGAAGGTCAACGATCTCCTTATATCGATTTAGCACGTCTTCAATGTGTTCTCAAAAACATCCGTGCATACTTTGGCATTACGGGAGATGTTTGGCAAAAATATTAAAAACATGTTTTATTC
>JAHZNB010007773.1:0-10540 GCA_027744295.1 Callyntrura guangdongensis | reverse complement strand
ATCTGTTAATTATATGAAATGAGCAAAGCAAAGCAGGCCTCCTCCAGGAAGGACTCTTTCTTTTGATTCAAATTACGAAAAAGTTCTCTCAATGGAATTGACGATACATGATTGAATGTTTTTTTTATATTTCTGTAATCACAAAGATGTTTGCTTTCATTTATATGAATGTAGTTCCTTTCGTAGCGCGTCATTGATTACATCCCATAGCTCTACACAGCTCTATAAGCTAAACCCTCTAACAAAAAGTGACCTTAATACGAATAATGGAGTAAAAAGTAGATTTACTATTTCCGCTCACTACTCCCACCCTGCCTGCTGCGTCGTCGTCAATGAACATTTATTTATGTGGTGGAAAGTACATTAGTGTTGTTTATTCTGTAGTAGTAGAGAGACTGCTTATAAAGATTTAGTCATACACGGCATTTATACAAATAACCAGTGGTATGCTTTTTGAAAATTACATCATCCAGCAAATCAAGGTGGCATATTGTTGTCTTGTCTGATGCGCATCTAAATTGCATTTTGTGTGTACCGACTATTAGCGTTGTACTCGTCTTGGGTGTCGTCTGAGACGTTTCAGTCATTCTTGTCTGCCTATTATTCACCTTCTTCACCTTGAACCTTCCTCAATCTTGTTGGCTGTTGTTGGGGTTGTCACCCGGTGTGAGAGTGAGCAATAATGTGGTACAAAATGTTCACGATATGCTTGTAAGGAGCTGTACACGGTTATTCAATTGCTCTGATCGTGGTGGTGGTGGTGATGATAATAAAACGCTAGAGTAATTGTAAAGTAGGCAGTAAAGTAATCCGAAATCCTGTGGCAGAGCTTACATAATATTGAACATTGAGAGTAAAGCGGCCTAAAAAGTGGTGCATATTTTACTTGCGTCACGTAAAAGGCAAACAAAAGCATTTTACCTTCGTTCGCTTAACCTTCTTCATTTTCAGCCTCTGGAAATGCGTACAAAGAATTTGTTCAATGGATCACCTATATAATTTTCTAATTACAAAGCTTTGAACCAAACACTAGTGAGTAGGCAAGTTGGGTAGGCTTATTTTGTATGTTATGGTATGGATAAGAATAAGATAAGAGTTTAGTAACAATTTGTATTGTTAAAAATGTAAATGTGACAAGAAGGAAAATGCATGTAACATGACGTTAATACGGATTTCGAAATTCAAGTTTTAAGATGCAAAGATTGAAAAAAGATTCAGAATTCATGGAAGAGCGACTGAGTAAATCCTAAATATGTTCTGTTGTCAGCTTTGAAACATTTTAAACTACTCCGACCAGTGATGATGATGCACGATCCGACAGGAAAGCTGTAATATTTAGAAAAAAATATGAGAGATTTTCAGCACATTTTTTCTCAGGATGTTTATTTGAAAGGTTCAAGTAGAATAAAGGGGAAGTGAAACATGTTTTAAATCTAAAAATGTTTGATATAAATGCACCTTTTTTGGTGGGGAATAGAGCAAAAACGGAACTAGTCGTTCCATGAAATAATCGATATTTAACATGAGCACTGTCTATAAAATCGATATGAAATTTACCGTCTTCGAAACGTTTTTTCTCTCTCGCAAAACCTGTCTTATTTTCACCTTTGTTATATTGAAAGTTACAAATCAATCTGAGAGGAGGTACTCATGCTTGCTGTCATGAAAAAGTGTAAATAATTATAGAAATGTCGTACCAACTTCCACCACCACTCAACTTGTTGATATATAACATGTCCTTCTTCACATCAACAACCCATATTTTTGTCAAATAGCTTTACTAGAAGTAAAAGAAATAGCATTCATCTCACAGGAATCCGTCTATCGTAATATTTTTTTCTTTCTTTTTCTGTTAAATATAACGCCCCATTTTAAAGAAGCATAGCTGCATAGCGTCTGCTCCATCTTTATTATTACCAAAAAATGAAGCAAAAGCCAGGGTTCTCGGGATCGTCCCGTTTTTTCGTGTAAAAAATTGTTAATGAAGCGTGATACACTTCATATCCATCCATGCGAAACATCTATTCTATTACACAAAAAGACCTATAACCAGTAAACTACCGTTTTATACTCCTCTCGCACTCTATGGGACGTAAATACTTATACCTAAAGAGTCGCAATTCTTACGATAGTCGCAGATGAATAAGCAAAAGCAACTGTTCTAGGTTTAAACTTTTTTTTGTACAATTGCATATACCTCTGCCAGAGAGTGTATAGCAGCTGCCTCCTATTTTCTTTGTTAGAATATTGCTCAATCTGTCTGAACTTAACCCCAGAATCACCAGTATCATCTTTTGAGCAGTAACGGCGGCGGCGGCCACCGCCGTACTATAACTATATGGGTTGTAGGCACTACGCAGTCACATAAAGTATCTTTCATAATGACAACGGCAATAATCATCATTCCTTTACCTTTTCCCAAGCACATTTTTATTTTTTTACCTTCTTGTTTTCTCACACCTTTTTTGCAAATGTCTGCTTCTTCTGCTCCTGGGGATGTGATCACTATCAACAAAACCTAACGAAAATCGTGCTTAAGTTATGTTTTATGTACATCTTCTCACTTACACACACACACACCGATAATCATTATCATCTCCCGCGGTAGAAGTACATTTGGCTCAAAATCGTCATTTCATTGTCATTATCCCTTTCATGCCCACTGCTCAAAATTAAAATACGGTATGGCGCACACAGAGAAATTCACAGAGGGACTTTTTTCTCTGGCAGCAGAAGCAGCAGCAGCAGAGAGTGGTCGGTCATTAAATTGTCTTTCTTTAATTCAACGAGAGTTGAGTTTGCCTCTTTAAATCTTTGACGAGAGGGGACGATCTTTTCCTTTTTCAAAAGCTCGATGAGACAAAAATACCACACTACAAGTGTTCAACAACCAAATTATTTCAGTTTGCTCTTCATCATCATCATCGTCGTCATTATCATCATACGGTCCGTAATTTAGCTTTTAGATTTGAACACGACCATGCTTCAAAAACCTACTTTTATAATATACTACACACATAATAGTCTGCTTGTTATTTCAGAGCGCTTTAAAGTTTTGCTTCTTTTTAAAACATGGTATTTATTATTTGCCCCTCTCGAATGCTATCATTACTTTAATCACGACAATGAGAAAAGTAGCACGAGCACACGGTCCCAAATTATTAATGTCAAAATCCCTAATAAAGCAGGCATCTTTTAGTTCAGCCAGGTGAAAGAGAGAATATATTTTTGTGTTTAAATGCCCGTATATGTTTGTATAGAGTGGCGTTATATGTGCATACTTTCAGTAAGGCTATTAGTTGTATTATATTTGCCTATGTGCACCTTCATAGTTATCGAAACGCTGCGCTTTTTGGAGATACTAGTCTGCTGCTCTAGTGCTCTGAGACTTAATTTTTTTTATGCTACATTGCACTAGTATCAACTCCTACACGTTATAAGGATGTAATTACGGTGGCACGTTGCAGCACATCAAACAATCAAGACAAAGACCAATATAATATTAAAATTTAAAATGTGTACACGGGCAAGACCCTTTTTGCCATCATCCCGATGGCTTTTGACTTTTAGCATGCCGTCCGTTAGTAATCATGATCTAATCATGACTCCTCTCTTTCTCTGATGAAAATTCGTGTAATTGTAATAATTGCTATTTTGGTCTGTTTTGGACTAGACTCACAGGAAGAGTTAATGGTTGCACACTGCGGCAGCGATAAGTATAATAATATAACTGTCCTGTGATGATGATGGATTGCCTTTATAAAAAAAAAATCCTAAGCACACAGTGCGTTTTATACAGTACAATAGAAAATCAACCTTTAAATTTTGTTATTGATGATAAGCCCTAAAATCATGTGTTGGTTGTTTTATATTAAAAAACTCAATATCTTCCTGAATACCGTTCATTCCAAGCGTGTGTCTTTTACAGGGTAGGGTAATGTCGTGAAATACGACGCAATTCGATCATCCTTCTCCTAGTACCCTCATCAAAATGCTGTAGAAAGTCGTTTATCTCAAGTCAGCATCTGACGATGATGATCTAAGCGATCAGGGTTGACCCTTCTCCTTTTTGAAATTGAATCGTTTAGATATGTATATGTAACTGAACTGTGCGTGCCAAAAATACAGACTATAAATATCCCTTGTCATGCCTCAGCCAGAAAAAAAAAGTTTTTTTTTATACTTTTCAATATAATAGTAAAGTACAACAACGCACATCGTTTACTTTTTGTTTTATTTGATTCTTGTCGAGTCATCTTTATCTGGTGCTATGCAGCTTTAGCTGATTCTATCTCTTGGGAGTGTGTAAAAAAACCCATAATATATATTCATGCAGCATTGTTATCATCACTGTTATTATTATGATTATCTACATAAAAATGGTCACGTTCTGCAAATCTTTGTACATAGTGTAAATGTACACGCACCCCTCATTTCGTTACAATTTCCCAGATTACAAACTGACCAGCAGAGGAAAATATTCTATTTTTACTTTCTTCTTCTCTTATCTTTCACATTGTTTGTTGTTAAAACATGTCGAATATGTTTGTGCACTAAATTTTAAGCGTGGTAATAAGAAACTGTAACAATAATGTAACATATGTTATTCATTTCATCTTTTGAGTAAACATTTTTTTTCTACCCACACACCTTCATCCTATCATTGCAACTACTAACTGTGCAAAATGGTACATCTTTGCAGTTCGGTATCGTCCACCTTAGTAGTTCTCGTCGTGGTTCTTTCTGGGTATATTAGAGATATTGTAATCATAATCATACTCGGTGTGTACTCTCTGTCGTTGATTCTTTGGCCATTGTATTATTACAATAGGCTAAATTGGAACGTCTTACTCTTATTGTCTCGCTCCCTCTAGGATGATCATGATGACTCTTAATTAATTTCTTGTTTCAAAGTGTCCATTTTTCGTTTTTCTATCTCTTGCTTTTTAGTGTACGTATTTTCATATCATCATCATTACACGCAATGCACTTGCTGCAAGCATACAAACTGTCTGCGCCGTATGGAAAATTACTACACTGTGAGCAAACAAACGGGAAAAGAAATTAAGTCGACTAATTTGTTCGTTGTTTAGCCAGCCTCTCAGCCCGTGTTAGTAGTGGGTTGATCAGAAGGAAAGCATTGTATTACAGGCAGGGAAATATGGACTAAAGTGTCAGTTGAGAGCTCACCAGCCCTAAATAATTTACTTTTGACCAAAAAAAGTAGATCCACGTCGTGTATCTTTTCGTGTAAGTTTAATTACATTACAAAAAAACAGAACAACAGCTCGACATTTTCTTTTATACATTATTTTTTTGTTAATTATTTCTGAACTAGTTGCATGTTAGCGTATGTACGAAACGTTCACAGAAAAATGTGTGCTAGCAGCACAGAATGAACATCTACACAGAACGCTTCTCCATTTTCCATCTTTCCTCAGATCAGTCATGTCATGTGAATTATAATTTGTCATGCACATTTTCAGGCATAATGATACCTGCTCAAAATACCAACGTTTCACTAAGAGAAGAAGAAGAAATCCATCCCACATTTCAGCGACCGAGTTTAGTTGCTAGATCAGAGCACTCAAGTCAGGGCGGTTATTCAAGGGTTAAGTATACAAACCAAACCAAGTAAATGGTAAAAATATTCGAGTTTACTGATATCGTCTCTACTTGTGTTATTTTTCTTGCTTTAATATATTTGTATCGACCATGTTTACTGTCAACTGCTGTACTACTACATGTACAATAATATTGCACATTGCATCATCATTATCATCATTGTTACCACAGCTAAAATAGCTTCATGTTTTGAAGGTGGTCGGTGGTGGTGCGATGTGATGCGTTACTGACTGACTCTTCTAGGTAGCTTGACTTGTTGTGACGTTCGAGTTCACCACTGCTGCGTTGCATCTGTCAAGAAAAGTCTTGTAACAGCAGCAAAAAAAAACAGCGGCAGCAACAACAACGCTACTAACGCCAGCACTATCATCATCATCATCATCACCTTCCTCTTCATGATTACCATCATTGTATACACAGCGCAGTGTAATTTGCTTTGTATATCGATAGTTATATCCATCCAAACACGCTTACTCACAAACAACCAGCACCACACACACCACATCGCGTTTTCTCACTTTTTACTCTCTCATTCTCCTCTCGGGTAAAGTAGATTGTTGTTTTGGAGTCCATATTACAATATCACATCATCAGAGATCACATGAAACAACGGGAACAGGATGATGGATTCAATTTACATCATCTCGCATCTCATCTCTCCTATCATACCTTCTCGCCAGTTGCCTGTCTTCTTGACTTGAGTTCTTTTTCCACTCTTTCCCTCTCCGTCTCTCTCTCTCTTTGGGCTTTTCTATACCCCCTTCGTTTCTCGTGTGAGTGTGTAGAGGTCTTGTTATAAAAAACCAAGCTGTTCTTCTCGCTTTTGCTGCTGCTGTGTTGTGTGAGTTGTTACAAAAACTCTTTTCTTCTTCCTCTCCGTTGTCTTTGTCTTTTTACAATATTTTTTATGATGATGAGTAGCACTTGTTCTCCTGTGCTGCTTAACTTTTGAACGTTGCCAGTGTTCACTAAATGAAATTTTCAGAAAAAATAGGATTCCCATTGTTTGGAAAGGAGTAGCCGGGATGGGATGAGTTTTTTAGTGATGAGAAGGGCGAGTGTGGGATATACAGTAGTGGTCGCGGTCGCACAGAGGAAAAGTAGCACATATTGATATGAATTGTATTGAGCTGAATATGATGATGATGATGGTGGTAGTGCGCATTGTCAGAGGATTTAAAAAAAGATGATATGAAACGTTTCAACTTATCTAATTACATTTGGGCCCACTGTTTCTGTTGAGAGATGGATTCATGGATTCCTAAAAATACTTGTGAAACAGAAGTTGGATGAATGTTACTAGTTACTAGTTGTGTGTAGCATTGTTTGTTCTCCCTTGGGTGCTGGCTCTCGCTGCGTGTGTACCCAGTCTGCTATTATCTGGCTGGATCCATATTTCTATCTAATTTTGCCGAAGGGGTAAAAATTAAAAAACGCATGCATAGCTTTTGCTACATGGTTATATGTTAAAAGCAAGCAAACAGGTAGATGCTAATTGACGTTATCGTTGCATTATTATTTGCAATAATATCGGAATATTCAGAATCCATTTTTGTCCCTAATTTCTATCTCTCTAGCAGTCTCATAGATTTCATTAGGAATAGCTAAGCATAAAAGCAATGATTCATTTTCCATCTTTTATGCTGAAGAATTAGAAGCATCTCAAGTCTCATCGTCAGTATAATGGTTACCTTTAGTTGTGTGAACAGAACAGCCGGGGAGAGAGAGAGCGAGAGCATTCTAATAAAGCCTGACTAATGAAACAAATCATGCATTAATCCATGTACATAAAAATATACCTATTTCCCTGAAGAATAGTCTATTATATCAGTAGTGCAAAAGGTGATGTGAGCTTATAAATGCGCTTTTCTCTGGTTCCCCGCATGTTTATGTGTTTTCACGTCTGTATATGTATGTATTTTTCCGTCAGATTCCTTTGCTCTTGTGGGACTCTCAAGAACACGACGGGAAAAGTTGGAAGTTTTTCTAGAAGAACTATTCTAGGTATTTGTACCTTCAAGCGAAAAGCTATCCTCGAAGCAGCTCAATATTTTCATCATCATCATCATACTGTCAAAAGATTGCTTCATAATATGCATATGGCCTGGGCCTGAATCTTATACCAAATCATCATATTAATGATTGTACATTTCATCCTTCCTTGTGGCTACCTGGCTTGATTATATTGTGCTGTGTCTGGTTATCTTCCATCACCACTACTACTACTCCTCAGTCCTCACAAACACTTTACTGACTCACACAGCACTTAACAAAAATGGGGATATGGCCAAGTTGTCGTTTTGAAAATAAAACGAAGCAACTCTTTTTTATTATTACTTTTTTGTCTCCTTCAATAATAATTTCCTGGCGCTGCTGCTGGTTCATTCCCTTCTTCTTCTTCTCCGTTGTTGACTCATCATCATGGTAGATTTTTTCAAACAAGTGCCAGGTGTTTGAACAACTTGTGATTTTCGATGAACGGGTACTAGATACGTTCGGTTCTCGACTACTGTTCATTAGATGCGCAGCCGGCGTCCTATATCGGAGGAGTAATATAGCAGTCAGTAAGTAGCATAATACATTCTAGAAGTAGCGTGTTTCTTCTCATTAAGATGATGCTCGTCATTGCAGTGGTCTTTACTACCTTTGTTAACCTTATTATCGATGTGATATGATGGTGATATGGTGAACACGCCGCCGCCGAGGCAGCAATACAGCAGGAGGGGAACTGATGAACAGAGATGAGGTGACTGAGCTCGGGAAAATATCACAAGTTTGGCCCATGCCCATACTGCTGCTGCTAGTAACTTTTTTAGCATTGCCACTTCTTCATCTCATAATCTCATCTGATGCCATTCCGCACATTTCAGTTTGTCTTTGTGTTTGTATGTTTTTAAAGCTCTTGCAAAGAAACCCCACTTTCTTTTCGTGTCGTCTCTCTCTGAGGACTAAGTAGTCTGCAAAGAAAGTTTTCTTGGCCATCTTTTTATCCTGTTTTGAGATGCCATCTGCAGTTGTGGCTGATATGGCTGTGTGTGTGTACACTATAGAGTACAGTTCTTAGCTACTTTATCGGTTTGAATTTGAAGAAAACGATTTACACTTGAGAATGTAGAATAAATAAGCAATTTGAACTGGTCTCCCTAATCTTTTCGTATCATCAAATTCCAAATTGCTCATGAAGTGGAAGCCAATAGATAATCCGTCTGTGCATATAATAATGTGTGCATAGTATTACATACTGTGCTGTACATTTCTTTGCATTATTGCACCGAAAATAATAATAAATGATGTGCCAATTATTATTTTTGAGCAGCAGCGTCACTAACAGTGGCAGTTTTTTAGGGATGCGTCTGACTTGCCATGTATGTACACATATGTAGTGGGGTTATTTTTTCGTAGTGGATGGAGGAGTCATTTTATTATATTGAACTACTGTTGTTGAATGATGGGGTTGAGAAGAGACAACAGCTGCGCAACGAATGGTTTGTTTTTAACTTGTTGAGCCGATATTATATTATATACCCTGTGTTGTGTACCATCTAGAAAGAAAGAAAAGTCAGGGTACGCAACAATAAAACCCGCACACACACACATACATTCACTCACTGTCTATATAATTTTATGTGGTTGATCAGGATCATTTTTTAAGTAGACTTTTTTGAACAGATGAAAGACACAACTTGTGTCAGTGCAAACTTTTTTTTGCATGGAATTTCACAATATAGATATACCTTGTTACGACAGTACATAATATTAGAAGGAAAAATGAGAAAAGCGAGGAGTGCACTACATACTAATGACTGGTGTCACCAGTACAGGAAAAAAATGAGTTGTTACATTTTTACAAGTTGGTCTGCCGAATGTCAACATTTATTTAGCATGTACGCTTCTACAAATAGGTACATGAATGTTCCATTTCATAATATTGGCGTGTTTTCTTGTTTCCTCGTTGACTCCTTGACGTTGTGTAACTTTTGTAAAAACTCATTTACTGAGAAAGATAGTGAAATAAAACTACGCACTCTTTCAGAGAAGACACTGGACGATGAAGGAAAGTTTTATGATGTTTACCAAGATGGTATATACAAAGGGATATACATAATAATATTGGTCATGTCATAACTTATAACGTAATAGCGTCACGTAGTAGTGCTTGAGTAAGTCAATATACGCAATAAATATTTAATGCCTACATGTATATAACTATGTACATATATATCAACATCACGCTCGGCGTCGACGCTGTTGGTAAATACAAGCTAGGTGTTTGTTGGTGGGCATTTTCGCTTTTACCTGGTTATGCTCGCTCTTAAATGGTGTTACGTATTCATAAAAGAATGGCGACACACACATTCGTTGTTTTGCAATATTTCTTCTAGCAATATTTTATGTTCTGTTGCATCAATTTTTTCTTTCAAGTTTTGAGTTCCATAAGGGAGAGAGTGTTAAGTACTGAAACACTTTGTAGATAGACATCCCCTAATGTGCTGCTATGTACTTGTATTGTGTAGTTTGTGTTTTCAAAGAAAGAAACAGAAAATTTCCAAGAAGAAATTTATGGTTCCGGAAAGATGAAGATAAAATGTGTGTCTGACTTACAAATTAATTTAAATATGTACATTTCACGTGCTCGGTGTATTCATGCTTTTATATACACCACCCTGTTAATTAGTATTGGAAGTGGGTGGGTAGCTGTGTATGTGTATCCAAGAACTTGAAATTTTAAAGCATGTTTGAATAGCATTGAATTTTTTTTGCTACTAAAAGCATTAAAACAAACGGCATGTCCTAATGTTGAATGTACACTTAAAATTTTGGGTGTTTGTGTGACGATGAATGACGCCAAGATGTGTATGCCATTTGGATAAACTATGACTGTAAATATTGTCCACCCTTGCGTTCAACATTAGCA
>JAHZNB010007772.1:0-11627 GCA_027744295.1 Callyntrura guangdongensis | reverse complement strand
GAGCATAAATTTTTGGATTCCCAGAAAAAGTTGCTTTGGCTTACTGCTTTGAGAAATAGCTGCTGTAATGTGAAACTGGGTATTCAAATTTCTCTTTGACTTCGAGAGATTTTTGAGTTTTTCCTGGCATCAGATAACAGTAGTGATATTATTTTAATAAATGATTTGTTTTTGTTAAATGCATAAGTGTTAAACCCAAGTATACCTAGCTCCTAGGTGGTTTTGCTAGAGATACAATTGTTAGAATATTATTTCATGATTTCATCGCAATGTTTGAATTTGTGAGTAGATCGACTTTCGTGTTGCTTCAAAATTCTTAGTTACATGTTCGACGTTTGCATATATGTTTTTTGAGTTGCCACTTTTGCATGGTTAAAACGGAAAGCAGGGAAGTTTGTGATTTGTCATTCTGTCTGACATTCGTTTTAACATTTACAGCTTGGCTTAATGAGCAAAAACAGTTTCAATCCAGGTCGTGTTCAGCAAGTAATGCGTTCGTAACAGTTTTCTACCGTCAAGGCGTCCGGGTCGTAGTTTGATCGAACCCTTGATTTACCACTCTATTAATTCAAACCTAAACATCGAACTGTACGTTACTTCGAGTGGGACTGAAACCTGATAATTGTACATTTTACCAAAATATAACTGTGTTGTTAGTTGTTGATAATATTTTTGTTTCTAATTTTGATAAACTTCTGCATCAAATAACCTTTTGGTTTTCATCCTTCTACTCCATAGTTTACCAAAATGGACGCTTGGGAGAATATCTGAGTCTATCGAAAAGCCCCGAAGGACGTTCATTTATTCATTTTGCTTAAACAACCTATTTATGCATTGCATTGGTACTACGAGACTACTCACTATTCTTCAAAAGTTTCGTAAAGCCTGTTTCATTCTAAAGTTTCCGTATTTAAACGCAAATATATCTTAACATGTTTATATTCCATACGACTAGCGCAGCCCACATAAGAAGGTTGCATGCCTGACTAACTATATTCCAAAATTTAATAAAACTTAAAAGTATATTATTATGAACTGATACGACAGGCGGCATACTTTAGCGTTCTGCGTTAAGTATGTGGCCAAATTTTGCTGAAAGCGTGTCTTTAGAAAAATGATTTATGATGACAAAGATTCTATGCAACTCTGGGTCATTAATCCTGAGTTGACTCCAAGACGTATTTAGTAATTTATCATTTTGTGCTTGCATAATAGCTTCAAAAGAGAAAAATGCCTACTTGAAAAATACGCGTAGTCATCATGAGTCATGAAATTTTTCATAGTCATTTTATAATAATATTAATATTGTATACCTACAATACTGTAGGTATATATCCTAAAAATTACATTTGAAAGCTCCGAAATTACGGAATTAGAAACTATTTTAATCTACAGTATAAAGAATTTACTTTATGATTATAAATGAGACAACCTATGATGAAACAATCTAACTAGTATATACACGAGAACGCTCCTTTTTCCTTTGCAGTTGCGATCAAAATAATTCAGTAGTACGAAGTATCCTCTTTGGGGCGGAATAAGAAGGATGCATCTGGCTTTGGAGAATAGTTGGTGAAAGCGATTCAGCATTTGTGAATGTACTAAAACTCATTGGAAATTCGTAATATATCAAAAATAAATTAATAAAATCCTATCTTTTCTCAGTACGTATCTGCAAAACTCATCATTTTACTACCGTTGATTTTTCTCTAACAAATAAGATATTATCTGTCATATATATCCTGCTACACGGATTAAAATACCCATCTTTGTATATCTTGGCTTTTTCCCCAATCTTGATCATCTTCAAAGGATTGCTGGCATTCGTTATATATGAGTTGTCGGGTGGTACGTATAAGTTATATAATACCAACTTTTAAAAATCATACTATTTGCAAACATTCTCTAATTAACAATTTTAGCATCTTATATTCTAACTTGGATAATGGTGAGAGTTCTACTTCAGTGAAGTTGTTTGTGAAGAAGAACTTGAGAAGAAAAATCTTACTGCAGAAAAAATTTCTAATAGTAATATTGACTCTAACTTATGCTTGTATTCTTACCATCATAATTTTGAAGGCATTCCAAGAGACTTTTTTTGTCATGATAAAGGGAACTCGGTAGCTTTCAATATGTTGAATAATGTGATTTGAAAATGTTATCTTCCTTTTCTGTGGAGAAAAGAAACATTTCTTTTTCTCCACTGAAACGTCTGGCAAGATGTTCGTTTCCATACATGTGTTTTCATTTAAACGGGAAAACATGTTCTATGAATTAATTCAAGACCAAACCGAATAAGGTATTTATGGCATTTTTTGTGAATCCAACATGCACATATATTATAGCATGTGGCAGTAACCCGAATACCCAAAACGATGTTCCTCAATTGCTCGATGATATTCATACGGATTGAGACATGCAATTTGCATGTAAATAGTGAATATTAAGATACGAACTGGTCGTATGTTTTATGGTAAAACGACGTAGCTCTCCCTCCACACAGTACCTTTCTCAACCGCAAACCAACGTACTTACATGATCTTCCCTTTCCAAACTTTTCCACGCAGACTACCGACGCGCAAAACGAATTTCTGCAAACTACAAACCCATACTACGTTGACTAGCTAATAATAAAAATAATGAAAAGGAATAGCAGTGTAGTAGTTACTACTTTGCCTGCCATCCAGTTGTATGTTTTCCCTTCCAGAATACTACGGGTTGATTTTTATAGTTTTATAACCATATCAAATAGACGATTACATCTGTGAAGATTTACGGTTAACGACGGTATTTTACTTTGCACATTATAGCCCATCGGACCAATGGCGGCCCCTGTTTCGTATTGGCAAATGGAAGAAGTGTACGTATGTGTACGGCTGGATTCCAAGCGAAGATATGTCATTCGTATTGTCATACCGGATGGATCTCTTTTATTACAGGTTTGTAAGCCTTTTTTATGTAACTTGCTTTTGTACACACACATCTGTATACCGGGTAACATAGCCTATTTTATAGCGCGTAGTCTGTAGAGGCAAATGTACAGCATATGTCCCGTGAAAAGTGATATTCGTGAGGTATGTCGTCGTAAACATAAATAAAATTGTCTAATAATATTCTCTAAAGAAATTTACCCCATGCAATGGAGACGGTTTACCTTCTCAGGCCTTATGCTTTTTGCTTGTCGAGAACAAAAGAGAGCTGTGTGGTAAAACCGCTTCATCAAAACCATTTTACTTTTTTGGTGTATTTTCCAGTCTTTTTAACTTGTTTGTACATTTGAAAACATCTCTGACATATAGCCTGCTTACATATTGCTTTTTACCACTGGAGTCATGTACAAAATGCTCACAGTGTATATGTAGGGTTTTTAGTCGAGCAAAATAGTGGCTTGTATTTATTGCAGTTCAAATCATATACGATGACCTCATCGCTACATCTTTCATATTCTTTTTGCTTCGTCTTTTATGTTTATGGTTGAGAGGTAGACATCGTTTCAGTAGTATTAAGAACCTAAAGTGTACACATATCTACCTATATGGCTGCAGTAGAACTGTGTTTGCTCGGATTTCCGCCCGCTTTTTTTGTTTGTATCTTCATTCATGGTCATGTAATATAGGACGTTCCGTGTGTTTTTTTTCTATTTTATATACTGCCGTCAATTTATTCTCTGATATATTTAACCATCCAAGCTCATCTATATTTTATATGGCGTGGCAAGATCTTCGTTCCCGGAGTTTTTTGTACATCAATGATGTTTTATTGTCGTCTTAACCCAGGGTTCTTCCAGCTTCTCCAGGAAAACTCAAAGTAAACATATTACCTTTGACCGGGCAAACCCAACCATCCAACCATGAAGACGTATCGCTGTAATGATGTGAGCATTACAAATAAACGGATACCTATGTGGTCTTTGATAAATACAACGAGTACAATTGATAATAACAGAGCAGCAAGTCGCACGATTCGTCTACGTAAACGTTTCCTGTGAAGTCTGTCTGCCTTTTCAGGGGTGATATGACTTGACTACTGACAGTACTCACCACTACCACAGATGTTGATGGATACGGAAATGAGTTTCTATCGTGCTCGTCACGTACATTTAATTTGAGGAAAAAACAATCAGCTACAAAATTACAGAGATAGCAGAGAGAAAATTCATCAGCTTTGTAGAGTTTAGGTGAATGCACAAACCGCACATCAGAACTGAATCCCAAATAATTGAATTTCCTTCAATGTACTTGTGAAAGCAGGCTCAAAACTAAATCCACTCTTCGTTGACATCTGGAAATTTATTTTTTGGGAAAAAAAAGTTTTGGTAAAATTAATAGAACTCTTCATTCAAACACCCTTTATGATAAAGAACGTTCAGTGCCGTTGTCAGGTCGTGACTCCTTGTTGCTTTGTAGAGTTTAGATGAATGCACAAACCGCACATCAGAACTGAATCCCAAATAATTGAATTTCCTTCAATGTACTTGTGAAAGCAGGCTCAAAACTAAATCCACTCTACGTTGACATCTGGAAATTTATTTTTTGGGGAAAAAAGTTTTGGTAAAATTAATAGAACTCTTCATTCAAACACCCTTTATGATAAAGAACGTTCAGTGCCGTTGTCAGGTCGTGACTCCTTGTGGTACATTCAGTAGAGTTTACTCTTTGAGAAAGGAAAAACTCTCAAGCCTAAAAATGTTTTAATAGCTTACTAGTTCGGAACAGAAAACGGTACACTTTCTCCATAGATAATTTAGTAATGCGTGTATAAACTTGAACCCTGCGTACCTTATAACTTATACTTATTCTTTATCTATATATGTGGTACACATTGTAGTCGAGACAATTTAATGGGCCATCATTTAACTCGAGTTTAGCCAGTCAAGCATGTCTAGAACATTAAAGTTCAAGAGAAATTCTTCAAGTTGTTGTTTTGTACGCAACGGCATACACAGTTTTAAGCGGAGCCAGAAAGAAAACTGACAGGGATTTTATAAGCTTTGTTAGCCACAAAACAGATCTGGAGTTTCCGCTGATTACTATCATGTGCTTGCTACTTCCGTAGCTTGACTTGCTGTTTGTGTGTGTGTTTGTTCATGGGATGCATCGTGTAATACATACATGATACATGCAATTTCTAAAGGCGACCAGCTATACGGTTGATATAGTACAACTCCTTTTCGTGATGAAGCCGCACGCTGTCTGGAATCTGTCGTGGCGGGTATCGGTTGGAATATGTATTGTCTTCGAGTAGCGGTTGACTGACTGTGATTAAACAAAGCTTGTAATATGTCCCAGGATTCGCCTTTGTGAAGAAGGATTACCACTGATGTTGTGGATGGATGTAATGTCAAAAACAGTTTTTGGTAGTTTCACAATATCTGAAAACTCTACAATCCCGTGTTGCATTGAGCAACCCGTAATATACCAAGGATGTGGAATATAATCTTCATTTACTCTAGAATATATGCATATATTATATAATTAAAACAGGACCGATATCTTTTAACTTAAAGCAAGACCAGTAGAATATATATGGAGACAACGTGTAGTGGATTTGCGACATCGTCAAACTCTACATATACAAGGAGACGTTTGTTGTAATTGGAACAAAAGCCTGGAAAGGGACATTCTGGGGATCTGGGACATTCCGCGGACTTTTTCAACCAAACAGAATTGTTTCTGTGATACAAATACACACGCCAGCGGAATATATGTACATGCATACTACACTACACACATGCACAACGCGTGTATAGAGATAGGCATATATGCATTAGCCTTTTCTGCGCATATGTGTTGGTCTATTTTCTCTGTATTTAATCAACTCAAGGTCAAGTAAGGTATCTGTAAAAGCAAGTTGATTCATCTTGGACACAGTCACATATGGCACTGCGACTGCAAACACTGGGTAGACTGCAGGTCCATTTTTGGATGTACAAAACAAACTTAGCATTGCAACTGTGCAAACGTAATCGTAAATTAGTGTAATGTATAAACTAGGTAATTGTAAGTTTGACTGAGCCCTCTCGTTTTCTCTTTCTCTCTCTCTCTCATTCTGTCAGTAGCAGTAAATAAAATTGAACTCGGCAGGAGAACATTTTCTGTCGGGATGAGTGAAGGGAAAGCTGTACGATTCATACATATAAATACATTTATAATTCCACTTAAAAGCAGTGTATCTTGACATGGTTAATTACGAAAGCAGTTTCATTTTGAATCCCAAATGCCTATACATGTTAACCTGACTGAATGAGAAGTTTAGGTCTTGGTGGGGCTGTTTTATACGTAATATGCCGTATCTCTACACAATGTCTGAGCGGAGTACAAAATATCTCTAGTCTATCTGCTTGAGAAAAATCTAGGCATGTACTCCTTTTGTGTGTGATTTTCACAACCCCACTCCACCGCATGCCCTCTCTAATACACACACACCATACATTTTTATATATCTGCAGCAGCACACCACATCAGAATCGTTGGAATGATCTTTTCCCCATCTCGTTCATTGAGCTGCAGACTGCTACTTTTCCCGACTTTGACTCTCTCACTCTCTTTTTCCCCAGTCAAGTCTTGAACATTGGGAGTTTTGTGGCTTTGGCCTTGTGATTAAGGCTCAAAAGATGTATTTTATTACACCGTAAGCGTCTCCTTGCTCCCGTGTTAAACTAGATAGGATTGCTCCTTAGGGCTTTCTCATTTGTCGTATGTGTGCATATTATATGACAAAAGTGTACAGTTATGGGCTTAGCTCTGTCGGTGACAGTATTATATACTCGCGTGTACAATACTTTCTGTCACACTCTTCCACCACCCCATTTTGGCATGAATCATGCATTTACTGGGATACTTTCTTGTTGGACTAGTATGAACAGACAGCCAGCCCTGTTTTCCCTTTGCCTTTTTTTAGCAACGCCGTGTGCATGCAAGCTTACGGAAGAAATAGCGACATTCTCCTTAAATGAAAGCATTGTGCAGGCCAGCAATGTCTCATTGCGACATTCTCCCGATTCTCTCTTGAGTGAATTACAACGTCAATATCGACGGTGGTGGTGATGGTGGTTCTCCGACACTCGTGGTTTGGTTTTTGGTGTAAAACAGTCGACAATCTTTAGTGAATGAAATAGTGAAAAGTGCTTTCCTCTTGATTCACTTGCTACTTCATGTTGCTACATTACCCGCATGTGTTCTAACTTTCCACCATTGTATTAGCGCGTGGTAAATGGCTTAAGCAAAAACCGAGGAAGCATCTCCTCTCGTACCATGCAATAAATAACGCGCCTTCAGAGAAAGGTATTGCATTGTCCTGGCCAACCTTTGCAAACCACCCTAATCTTTTTTTGTTTCCATCCAGGTGTCTGCTTCTGCTGCAGAGCTGCTAAAGGAGAAAAAAAATCTTCTTTACTGGAAAAATATATTGAAACCCATCTACATTTGCAAAATTAGTAGGCAACTTCATACATCACAGGGTACTTTGTTAGTACATATGCATGCTCACAAACAAATTAACCAACATAACTTGATAGTCGGAACAAAAAACCGGCACACATGGCTTTGACACTGTACTTTTTCTTTTTTCCCAAACGGTTTGTACTGTATGGTGACCAAACTTGCCATTAAACTGTCAAAATAGCAGTTTCAGGCTATATGGCACCAGGAGCAGGGCTCTAACTATTTCCGTTTATTGCTCTCTATATCACGAAATGTACTTGTGGATTTGTGTATTATTATTATTTGTTCATTTAGGTACTGGCTACATTGACTCTTAGAGTGGTACACACGACAAAACTACTTGCAATGTACATCAAGAAAGTTTGTCTTCTCTCGAAGCAGGAAATATGCGTCTTTTCAATAGAGTAAGTTTGTGCGGCTCTACATGTAAAGTGCATCTCTCATCTCCCGTGAAAAAAACCATACATAAAAAAGAACAGCAGTAGCATTGCGTTTATGTATATGCTCAGTCAAATCCAGCTAACTTTTTGGATAGACTTTTTTCTATCCTCTTAGGATATTTTTTTTTTCGTTTGTACAGCCAGCTGGCAGTTATTTGCTTTTTACGCATCATTTCATTTTATGTTTCTTAGAAGATCCCTTGTTTATTTTTGTCTTTGACATTCAGCATTCATAAAATGCATTTCTGTTCGTATACCTAACTATAACAAAATAATACAAAGTCTCCGAAAGGAGATGGAAAGTGATTTTTTGTCTGACCAATGTAATATGCATTTTCAAGTAACATCTAAAGTAGCCAAAGCGTTTAAAATTAGGTATACATACACCCACATAAACATATTTGTATGGAATGTCAAATACGCGGATCTGAGGAAACTCTGCAATGGTCCCTTTATAACCCGGGCTCAGCATTCACCAGCAACTACCTTTATGTGAGTTGGATTTCGTAGAAAAACTTCAAATTGCGAGAAGGCTTGAAAGAAAGTGGTTTAGTAAATCCACATCGTTAAACCACTCCTTTCCTCAGTATGCACATTGAAATCAACTATTAAACCAGACTTTTAGCGTGTTCAATTGAGAAACTATTTAAGAACAAAAAAATAAACGTTGCTGGTACTACACAAGTTAGCGTCTATAGTTGTATCTACAATGCATGGCTTTGTTCTTGCAATTCAATGTCTAGGACTGCGGCTATACAAGGTACTACATCATCATTATCATTTTAAGGAGTTTTTCCTAAGGAGTGGCCATTCTTTGTTGTTTGTGTGCATAACACTTGTATTTACTTAATTAATGCGTTGTCGATAGAAAAGGGCAAAGTCGAAACATTTTTCCGTCTCTTGTCGGACTATAAATGTAACCCACGCGAAGGATTTGCACTAACTTTAGTAAGCGTACTTCCTACGATGTATGCATACAAAATTAAGTATGTACCATGAATAACGGTTACTTCGTATTCAGTTGCAGAAGAGATGTAAAAGAACAACTTGTTAATGTGAAGTGATTAGAGGGATATGGAATTTGCATAACAAAAAAGTTCACAGTGGATTTCTGTTACCGAATATATGTACTACTTAAAACGCTGTATTTATGAATAGGTATTGCACAATGTGTAGGTGTATCAGAATACTTTATTATAACGTTAAGCATACCATCCAGTAAAATTAGGGATGTTGGAGTTGCATATGGTATTACCAAGCACGAGCAGAAAGTTTCAAGTTTCCCATGTACAATTATTTGTTAGATTATACTTATACCGTGTACCATAAAATATATCAGGAAAATAGAAACTAATCAGATTCCGCAACTCATTGTGATTTGGGGAGAGAGATTACACAGAACAGTTTACAGCAAAGTACCCCAACCGTTAAGTTGTAAGTATTTACACAAAATCTCGGGTAGGAACAAGAGAAGTTCGTATTTCCAGTCGTCCTTGAGAATAATACGAAAACGTAGATCTCTCGCAAAGATTCCTCTCAGCACGGCAGAAAACGTTGCAAATTTTTTTTATATGAAGTTTTAGCAGCGCTACCACCATTTCCAAGTAATTTTACTTACTACCTTCATTAAAGCATTATTGCGAAGGGCGCATTCATTGTTATTTAATTAATTAATTAAGTTCTGACTGTCTTCCAGTTTCAAATGTTGTACGTGTATTTCTATTTTAGGCTAACTGAATATTATTGTCCACGTATTAAAACGAAACTGACAAAAAAGTACACGCCAAGACTTAAGTATTATTTGCCCTGCACTCTACCAGCCAGTAATTACAGCAAAGCAAACCAAAAATGGTGAATAGACATGAAAAGATGCTAGATGACAAAAAAAGTTTTGTTCGGCAACACGAGTAGTGCTATTGGTAGCAGAGTCGTCGTGGACTGCAGAGAAAGTAGTGTAATATGCATAATGTGGCTGTCATTTTATATCTCGCAAACGTTCTTTCTTGCAAATGTAATTAGTTACAAAATACCCATGGGATACTACTAGCCGTGAGGAATATTGTAGCAACTTTACGGAGAGAAAGAGGGAGAAAGAGAGCATTTCCACTTCGCGGTAAAGAAGCGTGTGGAGTGAGTAATCCAATCCAACTTCCAAGCATTAAACTAGATAGTCAAGCCTTTTTGCATTGTACTTTCTTAAATGTTCTCCAACTACTTCTCAACTTGGTAGAGTAATGGAGTCGCTTTATCGTTGAAATTTTTCCGTTTATTTTTACAGAGTTTATGTGTCGTCTATTTGGTGGTGTACTTTGTGGTGGACTTACAAAAGTGTTTGCTCTAAACTCAAATAGTTGGTAATCTAGCCATCTTTTATGCCGTTTATTTTCTCAGAGATAGATGCCGTCGTGTAACACAATACGACGAGTGTCTTCTGAGATATTCCTGGAAATTGGGCAATGTGTGTGCTGGAATAATAAAAATAAACTACAACAACGCCATTTCTACATTTAAACCAGCAATCTTTGTATTGGTTGTACTGTCCCTGCTAAAAAAGTCGGTCATATCCAAAGATATTGCCTAATCCTTATTTTGGTGAATGTAAAGACACTCTCCCAGCCAGCTAACCCGACATGTTTTATGTTTGTCTTATTGCTTCGTTAAGCCGAATCTGATAAACTACGACGAAAGAAAGTCTTCATCCTCTTGTCAATTTTGGTATAACCAAGCAAGACAATAAACAGTTCTGCTACTCACGGACTTGTTCCCCGTTATCATTTTCCGTATCCATCTCATTTTTATCGAAATAAAATGAAGCAACCAACTGACGCAGTAAGATATGTAGTGGTGATGAAGGGAGTAAATGATGTAGCTATTATATTTATCCTCCTTTTAACAAAATTAGTCTAGGGACTTTAATTAATCCGGGATACGAACAAACTCGGGTGGCAGTCTGCTTTTTCGTGAAACATTTACAAAAATATAGTTTTATACAAAAGCATGGAGTGTGGCTGTGTGCGCTAATTATGCATAAAAATGCTGGAATACCTGTATCACAGCCCGACTAGATTTTAATTGGCTATTCAGCATGATTAAACGGGCACCCGGTTGTAAAAATGTAGCGCTCAGAGCGTCCACCGACAACAAAAGAAAAAGGGTAACAAGCGCTTCAGCTCAAGTTACAACTTTCTCTCTTGTATCAAAACATCTAAATAGCGCCTTTTATACAAACCCTACTTATTGTCAACCTTTATCAGACGGTTGAAGTTTTTTTTATACTCCTTTCGCTTGCATTACCCTGTATCCGCTCATTTTCACCATCATCGTGTCACGATGAAATATTTTGGATTTTTTTCGTAATCCATGCAAAATTCACTGCACTGTACTCCCCATGAATCCAGTTGGGCTGGATAGTAATCTTTAGGCTTCCTTTCAGGAATTCCAGAGCACCTCATTCTCCGCTTCTTAATTTTTTCAGTTTATTTTCTTCTTTGTAATAGCTAGTATAACTTTTCGGGCTTCTCTGCTACCACTACCATACCACTCTCAGAACCAACCGTAGTACCACATGCATGTCCGTCATACATAATATCCAATCTTTTCCTCTTTTCCTCTTGCACTTTCTCTCTGTTTTATTTTACTTTCTCCTATTTCTTGGCATGGCATAGGCACAAGTGGGAGGAAAGAAAGGAAATAGATAATTTGATTTGCATAATTTCATCATGTTTCTAAGCGTGAAAAGAAAGAG
>JAHZNB010007771.1:0-11452 GCA_027744295.1 Callyntrura guangdongensis | reverse complement strand
TGTAAAATACATGCAAGATTAGATTATTATGCAAAATGCTATGTCCTCTCTCACTCTCTTTCGTATGTTTGTAAACATACATTTGTCAAATAACGTGAGCTTTCATTTCCCACCGTCGTGTTATTTCGGTTAAAGTATTTAGAATCTCCGCTGGCGGAATTTCTTCTTCCGACATTTTCAATTTTGTGGAACTGAACAAGGAAGTAGTGGTGGGTATGTTTTTGCTGCAAGCATAGTACCGCTTAACACGTGGTAAATTTTACAGAGACAAAGTGTTTAGAAATCATTATCTGCTGGCATTGGTGTCTCGACAGAATTTGATTTCCTTTTGACAGTGGCAGGAGCAGCTCTCTTTATGGAAATTTCAAACAAAACACGAAATGGGAAGCAGAGTATGTGCTGTCAAAAATCATTTGATTAATATTTGTAGTCACCTCAGTAGTATAGCAGCCACTGCGTATAACACACAAATACCATTCATTTTAATCTCTTTTACTAAAGCAAATACGAGTTTCGATAGAACACAAAAAGCCTTTTCATCAGGATGATCATGATCAACTGCTCAAATTCTACACGGACGCAGGGATGTTCGTCTTTGTTCGACGAGTATATTATATATGCATGTCGGTCGGTATCTATCTATCCTCTCTACCGGAATAGTTGTTTTGTGTAGTGAGCAGCAGCACAGCACAGCGAGATTCAAGCCAGCAGTTTTCTCTCTAGCGTACATTGATTACAAAGGGACCGCAAAAGCCCCAACGCAAATATGAAATTCAAGTCAGTTCACTGCTCGTCGAGTATTCTTCGCAGTGGCCAACCAAGTGCCTACCTATAACAAATAAATGCATTATTATTTGTGATAAGAACCTGGTAAAATACATATTTGTTAAGATGAAACAAAATGAATATCTGAAGAGGGGAGTGCAAATTCGCCGCTGTATATCGCCATGTTCCTGTATTCTACACGATCATCGACTCGAGTTCATCAGGAATCTTACAACGTTTACCCCGAAACAGTTACCGCATTCTTAAGGGGTTGGTGCAGCAAGCCACGCAACATCACAGACAAATAACATCTCATACAAGCACCAAAAGGCACAACATGGCTTCATTTTTCATTTTCCCTCTGTTCCAAGGAATAGACGGCGTCGAGCCCTGCATTGGAAGGAAGATCTCGTCTGTTCAGAATTGTTATCGTAATAATGCCCACATTAACAGCAAATCTTTTGAGGTTGCATGTACTTCTCACTAGCCCTGCACAAATAGCGATAATGTACGTATGTAGCCTCGTTAATGTGGGAAAAGATTAAGTGAGCCCGTTAGTGGAAGGTTGGTTTCCTCTGTTCTTCCCGTCTTCATTATACGAATTATGATGATGCGCCCACCATCGTGTATCCGTTTCCAAACACATATAATACACTCACTATTATAACCCTTAAAAATTATGATCAAGCTACAAAATATCCCTATTTTGAGCATGATAGGTAGAGTCTTTGTTATTTCTTTACAGAACATGCCCGCATAAACACTGGGTAGGGTAGTGAAGGGAAAGGATTCTACGTCGTTTCCAGTTTCGTGCTTCGAGTTTGAAACCAAGAGAGAGAATTGGATTTTTTATAAAGTTGTAGGAAGCGATGGCAGTGAATTAAGTTAATAGAACAAAGAAAAACGACGGTACGAAAATGGAATGCCTCTTAAATGTCGCGATTTGCTTATTAAGTACAGTATACTTCGACAGAAATATAGAAGAGAGGAGAAAGCTGCGAGGATTATTTAAAACACGAGCATCTCTCTTCTCGATACCGTTGTCGTACAGATGCCGTGCTTAGAAATACTGTTTGATCTGATGGTATTGTATGTACATACGTCCAAATCGTATATCTATATCCATCCGATGGAGACAATATCTTCTCCCCGGAAATATGAATTGCTCCTCTTACTCTCAATCGTACCAATTTATATATTCCCGTGGTGAAAGCATAGACTAAAATTTTATATTACACTTTTGTAAATAGCTGAGTTTTCACTTCACCAAAAGAAATTACACTAAAAGGATATTATTATTTTTACTTTATCCTTGGAGAGACCATCTAAACTTTCTCTCTGGGTCGCCAAAATTATATATCATAACCAGGAGTCAGAACTCGTTTTTTTCTTCAAAAATTCTGTTTTTCATTGTTTCTTGTACTTTGTAGTTTAAAACTTTATTGTTTTTAGCCCTTGTCACAGTAAATTTTTGTGTGAAACGATATATGCAATTTTTGTAAGGTCGATCCCCGATCCATTTTCCTTCACACTCTCAAGCTCGCCTCTCTTTAACCAAATCCCTAATATTTCTTCAGATTGAACTTAAATCGGATTCTTTTCTTTGGAAAGCGGCAAAAAAACGTCCATTAGAGCTTAGTGTGGCTAATGGATGTATTCCTTTCCCTGTGTGTATTTGTGTATCTGTAATGGAATGGGACCGGCAAATCGTCGTGGTGGTGTAATATGTACTAGTTACCGAGCCTTTTATAAGTCCCATTCTCATTCCGATGTTGCCAAATCATTAGCATTCTATATTGCATGACAGTGATTCGCTAAGTGGCACATAATGTGAGACTAGGGAATACATAAAGTAAATGCACTCTATACACTTTTGCAAATGTCTCTCCATATACCACCCAGTCCTACTATTACACGCTCTATCAAGTACTATACGAACAAACTACAAACTAAGCAGGCAGCTATTCATCGGACACATAAACAAGCTCTACATATACGTGCATTAAACTACAAGGGAATGGATACGAATCCCGTTGTAATCGTTGCATCGCTCTCGTCTAGCCAACTGAAAAAAAACTGAAGAGGGAGAGTGGCAAGGAGGGATAAAAACCGGATGAAGCTGTAGAAGAGAAATCAGGGGAAAGAAGAGGATACTCGGAATGAATCTAGAGGAAAACATACTCATTACTGCTAAGTCAGTAGATACTAATATTGCACTGCTAGTACCACTCGCTGGAGAGAAATAGAAACGGTTTGCCTATTCCTCGTATAGATTTTATTACAAGGTACTACCACACTGGGTACATCCATAGATAAAAACAAGTTACTTGGTGGATGGATACATCAGCTAACAATATTTCACTGCTGGACTAAATTCCCAGACCTTCTACCAGAGAGAGTCTTTTATTTTTGTTTAGAATGATATCTGGTCCTTCCAACTTTTTGCTTGGTGTGTGGCGATTGTTACTTGGTGGATGGATACATCAGCTAACAATATTTCACTGCTGGACTAAATTCCCAGACCTTCTACCAGAGAGAGTCTTTTATTTTTGTTTAGAATGATATCTGGTCCTTCCAACATTTTGCTTGGTGTGTGGCAATGGGTAATAGCGGCTGTAAGTAAGCATTATTATGACATTATGTATTTTTACACTACGCATTTAACTCAAGAAAGAAAAGAGGGTTGAAATAAGGATGGTGCACACACACACCACTTTTCTCCCTTTTTAACATACTTTTATATCCACATTATTAAGGAACATTCAAACAATCAGAGGGGACCGTGTGTGTGTGTAAGAGGGTTGAAATGAGGATGGTGCACACACACACCACTTTTCTCCCTTTTTAACATACTTTTATATCCACATTATTAAGGAACATTCAAACAATCAGAGGGGACCGTGTGTGTGTGTATGTGCTGTAGTGGTACTATAGTAGATGATGTTATCTAGGTTTGTATTTAAAAACAAGAGACGAACATATTATCTAGCTTTTTTTTCCTAACGGAACTTGAACAAGAATGATGAGAGAGGAAAACTCTCAAGAGGGCTATAATCTATATGAACTGGCAGGATGGCATGCGGAAGAAAATTTGCATTTATTTTGGTGCAAAATGAGAGGGAAACTGGAAAGCGAGCAGGAGCAAAGTAGACCCTATTACTGCTCATGATGTGTACAGAGCTGGACAAGAATGGTTGTAGAGTAGGTACTTAGGAAAGGCATATAGCAGCGAGGGGCATTAGACAGGGCTCTGCTGCCTTTCATTGTAGTCGTAGCAAAGTTTACCTTCAGAGCAGGAGGACTTTTTGGCGTACGTACGTACACATACTATGTATGAAACGGCATATTTAGGTATTTTATTGTTATTATTATACCCATTCAGAGCCTCTCATCTTCGTTTCAGTATGTGTAGATTCATACTTTATGGTTAGCTTGAAATCGTCTGTGTTAATGGGAATTCTATGCCGTATAATAATAACAATGCACATTTTCTCCGCTTTCAACTTTTATCTTGACTGGCTCGACGACGACGTTGTGGAGATAGCAAATAAAGTAGACTGCGAGCATTTTATTGCACACAGTATGAAATAGCATCATCATCTCTATTGTGAAACTGCGCGTTCTTTTTCTTCCTCACTATTGTTGCAGTCGAGAAGTTTTCTTCGGTGATATTAAATTACTATACACGATGTATCATTACTACTGCTACTATTAGCACGTACCTACGAACGTAGGTTGAAATATTAAAAAATACACATTCCTCCTTCATTTTATGTGCATGCCCTTTCTTCTTCTGAAGAAATGCAGAAATAATGAACTTTCAACCTCTTTGCACTACTGGTATGCTGCTACTATAAAAAATGTTACTACCTACCCATATGACTTTTAGACGTCTCTGCTCTTTTTCACTAGTTTCAACCAGCTTTCATTGCGTTTAATATTATGCATAAAATGAGGAAAAGTTCTCTCCCCCGCTTCGCTAGAGGAACCAAAGGAGGAAAGAAGATACGACGAGAAGAGAGGGTGAGTAATAAGATAAAATTGAGGAAATGAAGGAAGTAGGAAGGATATGAGCAAAGAGCAAGAGTAAAATACTCAGGAAGAATGGAAAGAAACATGACGACGTGAAGGAGAAAAACTGAAAGATAATTTCCCAGTGTGACTTATTTTTTTTCTCGACGCAGAGTACACCACACAGACAAATATTCGTATATATAACCACCAAATTTTGACAGTCTTGGAACGCTACCACTGTACAGTGGGTTTCTACTGCTGCGTTCAAATATTATTATGCGGTTTGCAAGCCATTAAACACCAAAGATTTTTTTTACTTTGTTGCCCCTCTCTTGCTGTGCACATACAGTCAGATGGTACATATATTATACGAGATTTATAGGTTGCAGAGCAAAAAGGCACCGGTGACGTTATCGCCACTGCAGAGCAAAAGAGCTTTTTGGCTTTTAGTTTTGAGTCTTTAGAGACGAAGACGACTGCGGTGCACAAAAAAAGTTTAAACCTGAGATTTTCTAAAACCGATATTATATATTACCATCCAATATGACAGACAGGCAGACAAAATGGAAGTCTGATATATCAGTAGCATGTACATTGAGTTGAGGTAGAAAAAAATGGAATACTATCTTTCCTGAATATTTTTGGAATTCAATCGGGAATTGAAATCATTTTCGCGTGCCTCTACCTACGTACCGTTCGACTGACGTATTGATTTTAAATGTTGATATCAAGGTACACGAATATGTTATTACGGCATTTCAATTCATTATACGTTTTTTGGACTGCATTTTCATTCAAACGAGCCGAGTTTACGACGAGTGTAAAAACCTAGCGCCTAATTCATTTTACTCACAATCAGTGGAGTGTACGGTGTGCCGTGTATGGCACTCCACTGAGATTCCATCCTTGTAGGGAAACCAGTAATTTCAGATCAATTACTCGTGCTTAACAACGTGTAGCTTATAGCTGGAATTTTTTAAATATGCGTGCACACCCACTCCACTCCTGTACTTGATCGAAAGGAAACTCTATAACGTTTGATTTTTAACTTTGTTGAGTAGTGAGGTGGTAAATGCGAGAGAAGTTGAACCGTTGAATGATGTATAAAAAACCCGCCAGCAGCAACAGCAGGATCACCAATGCAGGGAAAAAGAACGAGTGTTTTTCGCTGAAATGAGTGGCAATTTATTTTCTAGTCTTGTATCGGGAAATCGTTATTGCTGCCAGTTAATTGGATATTCCAAATATGTTTACAGGCTGCCACAAAACTGGTGTAGATAACGAGCTTGACGTTTCCCTCATCTTCTCTCAAAAGCCTCTACTGACTGCACCACCACCACCACCATCGTTCCGTTACATGAAAATGTAAAACTATGAGCAAGGATACAAGAGAAAATGCATAGCAGCTACATTCCATGCTGGGTTCTGCCGCTCACACAATTCAATTATTACAAAGAAAACGACCGCATTTTTCTTCCTCATTCATGGTTACATTGTTGACAACTCAATATTTTTGTGCTAAAAGAATGATTTGAAGCTGAGTAAATGTCACATTCAACATCAATGGCAACTGCAACAGAACAGGTAAGTATAGTGAGTGGGTGGATTAAAAGTCTTCATAATAATTTATTGGTGTGTTCCATTCATTTGCATTTTTCCCGTTCTTTTTTTACAGCAAAAGTATTGTCTTTTCGTCTTTATGGGTTTGCTCTCACATTTCCATTTTCTGCTTTAATTATCTCGCATCAAAAATAAAGACTTTTCTGTCGACTTTGTTTTAGACACTCGTTTTGCTCTTTTATAACCAGAATTTTGTAGGTATGATTTCGTGTGTCTGCCTACAAATGAATGTTCTTTGATCTGTATGTGTTTACAGAGAGTAGAAATTCTTGAGCTTTTACCAAGAAATAAGCTCTCCCTGAAGGCAGGAACTTCCTACTTTAAACGGAAAGTTTTTTCTCTCATTGATATTTTTGTTATAAAAGTGCTAAACTTGTCAGGCAAAAATAAAACTTGCTTGTTCCAACAAAATCAGGGATATTGTACGTCTTTAGACAAGTCGAGTCCTTCCGCTTTTTCGCCTTTCGGCTGTCTCATATATTCATGTTGTAATCCTAATAACGCCATACATTTCTTATATTATTAATACTGTAAATGCGCTCTTCTACTGCTAATGCTACAGGCAGCAAAGAATGCGTTGTGTGATCGTGACATTATGCGAATTAGTATGCATAATGCATAATATTAAAATATAAAGCATATGACACTATCACACACATTATTTGAAAGTTGACGCGAATTTATATGGTAAACTACAACACTGGGAGTAGCCAGCCCTTTCATATTTTCCTTATATAAAGCATATGACACTATCACACACATTATTTGAAAGTTGACGCGAATTTATATGGTAAACTACAACACTGGGAGTAGCCAGCCCTTTCATATTTTCCTGAGCTTAATACTAAAAATATCCGCTGCGCTTTTGTAGATGGTGCTTCGGGTAAAGCTGTCGCTTTTATTATTATTTTTTTTAACTAAACTAACAACACCGTTGACTATAGTGAAAACGAAGTAAACGCCATTTCTGGGGCTCTCTTTTAGCTTCCCATATTTTTCACAAAAATTCAAATGCTTTGCATATGAAAGTATTAATATAAAAAGCTTTTTACTCATTTTTTTTCGTTCTGAGCTGCTAAGCTTCACAGGCAGATCGAGTGCTTTACCTTAAGCCTCTTTGTGTCTTCTCTTTCTACCATCAAGTGAAAGAGGAAGATAACAGGGAGCGAGAGACAGAGAAACGAGCTCATCATCAGACATCATCTTCTTCGCCATCATATCTTGTTTTCCTTCGTGATGTGATCCAAAAAGCTGGATGTTCATCTTTATTTGTCTCTTGAAAAATATTACACGTGTATATATCATACATCTCTATCGCGTATATATATATACCTTGTGTAGGATGAAGGCATGTACTGCAGACACACAGACATGTCAGTGGATGCATTGTAACTAACTGGAGTGGAGTAAAGTGGATGCATCACGAAACCTCATCTCCTATTTTCCTAATGCCAGATGAAAGATCACGTCCTTTTGGTGAACAAGAATCTTCTCAGCTCCTGCTACAATTCATGATTCATTCTACTGATGTTGTGTTGAATAAAAATCATGTGTCTATTCCATAGAAAATAAATGAGGGAATATTGCATATTATTATGATTATGCGCGCAGTCAGCTCTAGCATTCCCTTTTTCCCTTCTCTTCGACACTTTTATGCGGGTAGGTACTCATTGTTATTATTGTTGCGCGCACAAGAGAGTTGAAACGAGGAGGAGTGAGTGAGAGGAAGCCTAAGCACGTCTCGACACATCAAAACGATATTATTGTAATATCAGCGTGGAATCAACCAGCAGTCAGCCGCAGCAGGACATCCACTTGACATAGCGACACAGCAAGCAAAATACCCTGCTATCTGGCTAGAATGGCAAGTGGTACAACTACAAGGTACAAGTCTACCTACCTACACACAAGTCACTACACTATATAGTACATACAACATTGCAAGTAAAACAGAGGTGATTCCTCCACTTTGTATCAATTTTTCTTTTCAATAAAGTATCTACACATTGTGGTTTAAGACCGTGTACACCATAACATTTTCATAACAAATCCTATAAAAAGTCTGTACTCTGTTTTACACATACGTAAGTACTGCGATAGAATGTCGGTAATAAAAACAGACATATTGTACTTGCACGCAGGTAAAAAAGCATTTTGTTGCAGATGATAGAAGATAAATGATGACGATGAAAAAGCAATTGTGCAACTGGTGTACAGAAAAATATGGCTTGTTTTTTCAAGTACGTGATGTAGAATTTCTTTTGATATTATTGGGAAAACATCCTGCGACGATATATAAAGGAACAGATGTGAGTTGAAATCTAGATTGTAAAGTCTTTGTTTTTAGGACTTACACACTCCCATCATCACTAACAGTGAGGAAGCGGAGTTTGATATGATATATAGGGTGATATGGTGAAAGGAACCAAGAAGTCACATCTTGTAAGTCACAATAACTGGTTCACGCAAAACACAATTTCTTAATTTATGCTTTAAACATGTCTGCATCTTTATGTGGATCACGTGTGGGACAAAATTTCTATCTCTAGTTGCTTGTTTGTTGTAGCTGAACAGTTTTCTTAGAATGTTAAATCATCGATTACACACCCCCGGTGGCGGATTCCTTATAGAAACGTTTTATACAGTTCAAAACTGTAATCACAGATTGCGCTACCATGTGTAGACAATTTTTCATAAATAGGAGGCACATAAGGAAATAACGTTTGCAATGTAATGGGGTCTAATAAAACAAAAAAAGTTTTGCTGTTGGTGGAATAGGTTTTGCCGTTATATCACTACCAAGTTGGTTGGTGTCTAGTTAATTGGTTTACATGCATTTTTTAGTTCAAACAATAAAATCATTACTACTCTTTACGTTTTACATGCAACTAACAAACGATTGCGGAGAAGAACAACTTTTAGTTCTGATTGAACATAAATATATGAAATATTTTTTTAGTACAACCTCATATATTCAACCTAATCTAATTTAATTAATTAATTTAATCATAACTTCTAGTTATACTGTAACTCATGAAAGCACACTATTAATGTAAAACTTTCAATTTCCCTTTGTAGTTACGAACTGTTACACAAACGTAATGTGCTAATATGGAAAGTATCAGCAAGTCTTGAGCATATCGGCACACCCAAACGGCTAACATTTTAACCCTTATTATTTTTAAATGCGAGAGAGAAATGATTTAAAGTGGGCGGACTTCACCCAGGTCCACAGAACTCTCTAACTCTCTTGGCCGAACGGACAGACTCACCTTTGTTGGTCGAACAAAAAAGTAGAGTTTATCACGCTGACCTGAGACGAAGGAAGACATAAAGGCTCATCAAGAAAGGAAAACCTCCCAAAATGGCATAAATGAATGAATGACGAAGACGATGCGATAGCACTTTACTTTTACACACGATCCATGACTTTTTCCTTTGTTCCTGAACATGTAGTTCAATTATGTTTTCAGCAGTTAGGTACACCCATAAGCCTTGTTCAGTTCATATAAGTCGAAAGCTTAGCAAATTTAACTTTTTCATGGACACTTGTAAGCATATAATAGGCACACAATGTGCGTTACGAAGAATCAGTCTGAGGGATAATTACAAGCTTTCAAGAAAGTCTACAATGTCGAGAAGAGAGAACCCCAACTCCAAATATGGTGCTAAAATTGTGTTGGAAAGGCACTCAAATCTATTTTTGTTAAAAATCGCGTCCTCTCCTACACTTCATAATTGAGTTGCCATTCAAAGGAAAACCATTCACACAGACTTAAACATTTTTTTTGATTACTCACGTCTACGAGCGTCGTGCACATGAAACAAAAAATAGCCTTCTAAAGTACAATTTTTGAATACAAAGCCGAGATAGGAGGAAATATACTGTACAACAGTGAATTTCAATGATCCATGTAAAGGAATTTTCAAAGACACTAGAAACTAAGTGTTCTTCAACATGCTAATTACGTTATCCTAAAGTGACTGAATCCAACTTAAATCATTAACCCCAGTCATCAATCGTGTAAAATAATGTTGCAAAGCTTGACATTCTTGTAATCATCTCATCACAAGGCAATATTTCAGCTTGATTCGTTAGATTTTTTGCTCAGTTTAAGGATAAAGCCAGAATTTTAGTATATTGCTTGCTGAGGAACCTGTTTATTTAATAGTCGTCTCGTCACAGGTATGTATGTGAATAGCATCGCATTCAAATGTATAGAATAATTCATTTCCTATGCACTATGCCCAAACCGACTTTCGACACATATTATCCCAACAAAAGGATGGTAGAGAAGAGGACATGATGATGATAATCATATCTAGACACGTACTTACGATATGAGTTGTATCATTATGTTCCTGTGCTTGTGTAGCTCAAAAATTATAAGAAAAAAACACCACCATATGCAGAATGCATTTTTAATGAAGTAGATGTGGATTGGATACTTTTATTTGAAAAGAAAACAGCTAATTAGTTGCGAGACGGAATAGACGTGCATCATCATCATGTGTTACATCGTTTCACAGTAGTCGTCTGTCAGAGTGGTCCCTCTTGAAATGAAACAAGCATAGGTACATATTGTACGTCGATTTTTATACCTACACACATAAATTGGATGTGAATGCTCTTTTATTACTTGGTGGAATCAGTAAATGTATTTTATGATATAAAATTACACTGCGAAATACTCCGCCAAACAGAAGTTCTAGACTGGAAACTTTTTTGATCCCCCTTTTCTCCCTCTCTCGCAGTTCTATCATTTTTTTCTGGAATGTTTGTAGATCGTCAATCGTTGTCGCTGGGATGGAATGACCATATGAGCAAGATGGCAAGTAAAATTGTCAGTGTATATGCTAGCACTTTGGAGGGGGTTCAAGTTTGGGAAAGAAACGAACTTCTCGTCAAGATGAGAACTCATCTATTACCAAAAACCCATCGCACAAAGAGCAAAAAGTAATAAAAAGAAAGATCCATGGTGGTCTTCTTCACGTAAGCTTTTTTATGTTAGTAAAAGTACAAAAAATATTCCCTTTTCACTGTTGGCTACCC
>JAHZNB010007770.1:0-10024 GCA_027744295.1 Callyntrura guangdongensis | reverse complement strand
TCCATGGAATACAGGTTAGCAGTGAACGATCACTTATTATTAAATTATTCTGACAGTCATTTTATGCCCTACATTGTAAATAGCATAGCATTCTTCACCCGATAGCTGAGGATTGGATTGTCTACCTAATAGACGGTCATATAGGTTAGTTACGGACGGAGTTTGTGGTATATCATGTAGGGGTACGGTACGACTGCAATTTTGAATGTGAAAGTTGTTATGAGTATTTGAAAGTTTTATTTAATTGGGAACTCGGATGTGGGAACAGAGTGACAAGGTTCAAAAAAATTTCATGTTTTGTTTAGACTCTTTAAGATATTAGACAAGGTAAAATAATCATGGATGATAACGTCGACAAGACATGTACAGTATTTATTTTTTATTTTTTTATTCGTGTTAGGTATGTCAGTATGAGTCAATAAAATTTGTACACTTTTCTCCAAATAAGCTTTCCATCATTTCGTTTTTATAATCGTCAATCATCAATAGTTTTCATTCTCGCTATTTTTGTGAGGTAGAATTTCTGATTAACACGTTATTAGGATATGGGAATAAAAGTGATTTTCAACAAAACTCTGCGTGTGATTTGATGAACTTCTCGGAAGGAAATGTAGAAAGTCATCATACCAAAAGGAAAAGTAAATCTGAAGCCAATTTCAGGGAAATTTCCGTTTTTGAGTATTGTTTACAAAACGAAATTGTTTTTCAATCTGCGTAACTTAAAATATTATTGTTTTAAGTTTGGAAAATCCCTCGAATTGGCACACCCAGCCCTATGTTAAGTATTCAGTAATCTGCTGCCAGAGTTTCCATAAATTGTTTGTTAAAATTTTTGACAATATAATCGAAGTTGACCCTACTCAGTGATTACTATGTATTGATGTAGTTCTAGTTCATTTCATTCAATATACAAAAGGATTTTTAAATTATAAACAGAGAGAGTAAATTTATCTTGTAAAAAATTCCCTGATCTCTGCATGCTGCATTGTTATTGCATGAACACAAAACATGAAAAGACACAACTTTCCTTTTTTGAGAATCCACGTGTCAAATAAACTCTGCTCGCCCCTTTTATCTCTTGCTGAATTGCTCAACATAGATAAACGAGAGAGAGAGAGAGAGCAATCTAAAAATAACGATAATTTTAAAATTGTACCCGTCTGAATGGTCAGGTTTATCTGTAACTCCTTATCTCTATAAGATGACACTTATAAGCTGACATTGATGGGCGGTGATTTTTCGGGCGCTGTTTCGTACATAATCGAATGGTCAGGTTTATCTGAATACCGAAAATGGCAATGGTCGTCGTGAGCAATAGTCACGCTCGCTTCCAACAACCAGCTTAATTCAAGGGTTAAAAATTAATCCCGACTTTTCACGCACACACACTCCACTCCACCTGACACTTCTCTCATGACAGTCAATAAACTACTCAAAAAAGCAGAGTGACCAACCGTATCTATCTCTACTCCACGCCTCGAATATATTGCCCCTAAACCGAAGAAAATAATGTACACAAGAGTTCACACATATCCAACAACCTAACGCTATAAAGCCATCCACTTACTAAAGCAGCCAATTTGAACTAAAAAAGACAGACAAGACAAGATCTCTCCTAATACGACCAGAGACTCTTTCAAGTGTATTAGAAGGAGAGAAATAAAAAACAACGACAGCATTACAGGTGCGTTGGTGTATTGAATTAAACACCAGTGTAGCGGCGTCTATAAGGCGCTTGACGCTGTCAATGTTTATCGTTTCCAACTGCGTGAGCACCATACACAAAATTCAATGAGTGCAACAGCACACCAATTTCCCGTAGTAGTTTAATCGTGTATTGTTGAATAGACAGTGTAGTTGATGATTTACCAGGTTTATCTTCCCTATTTGTACCACATATATTTCTGCTCATTCGTCCTTATCTTTCATGTCAGTTGGGTTTGGTGTGGAACGTGTAAGACCATAAAGATTGTTACCTGTAGATATGTTGACAAACTCACCTAAACTCGTTCACACAAACAGTACATCACTTGGTCCCTTTTTTATCTTTCATGGTCAGCCCGAATGGAAATCGTGTCTTTGGAGAAATTACGAACTTTGCTCATGTCGAAAATGTATATTAGGCGAGGGAGTGTCGCATTTACTTCCGCGACACTGCCACTACTCTCTATACTCCATATACGTCTGCAGTCTTGTCTCACATTATTACAGCAAGAGTATATCCTTTTCAGTGTTCTTCTTCATTTGCACAAAATAACATCAGCGTCGCAACACAACACACAGCGGCAGACCAGATGCAACGGAGGAGAGAAAAGGAGAGAAAAAGGAAAATTGACAAAAACGGCAATTCTAAGAGCACCAGCAGTAGCACATCTGTCTTCTCTCTTTTTTTCTTCATTTTCGGTAAAAAAAACCTCCTGCTGATTGTTGACGCGTTTGCTTCCCCGCTTCCAGAAAAAATCATCCTGCTTTCTCTTTTCATTATTAACTACATAATATGTGTGCATGTATGTTTGTTTGTACCCAGTACCCACAGAGAGAAATGGAAAGAGCCGTTGTGTACTTGTACGCTCCTGTACAAATGTAGATTTGTCTTTTATGATAGAAACGTTTTTGTGTAGATAGGTATGTATATACACAGTACAACATTGTTGTCTTTTTTTCTCTACTTTCCTGTAACGAATTATATTTTTGGTTGGCTCAGCAAGCGGCACAAACTAAAACCCCGAGAGGATGTTATGTTATTTGCTTTACAATAATGATTCCATTGCTATTTTGTCCTACTTTTATTGCACGGCTCGTCCTCAGGATTTTACCGCGCGCGGATAGAGAAAGGCAATAATAATGTGTATGTGTATGTATGTGGTCGTCGCAACTTGTCGTATTAGATTGCACTTTTTACCATTATCTTCTTTGCACACTCTTTCAGAAGCGATTTCTCTTATGCGACATTGGCACAACCTACGTACATGTACAGCAGCATATTATTATATATGCAATCTCCTTCCTCCGGAATTTTTAACGGGCACTGCACTAACAAGAACATCCCTATAACGTTTTTATCAGTTTACTTTATATACCCACATATAGGTACATTTATGGAGTGTGGGATTGTGATCATGATCCTGTCATGTTAAAAAACACAAATTTTATGCAATGGCCGATCCGCGTAGTAGCCGAGCGTCCAGTGAAAGAGACAGAGAAAAAAACACTCAAGCACACACAGGAGGGAAAAATTAGGATTTCAGAAGACGAAAGAAAAAAAACCATCCTCATAAAAATGATGGGTTTTCCTCCACAACCGTGCTCAGATATACGTATCAACTATCCAACCCCACTTTACCACTACCACCAGTGTTCATCTCATTGCTTTGCAGATTGCAGTGGACCGTGTAGAAATATAGACGTACTTGTAATACTTGGAGGATGATGATGGTAATCACAATGATGACGATGAGAACCCCATCCTCCCCTGTCTCACCAAACAACACAGAGGGAATGCATATGGTCGTTGTAGATAAATGGTCACCAGCCAATCATTACAAATAGCAAGTTAGTGTGTATCGATCATGGTAAAAGCTATAATATTGTAAATACACAGGGACAAAGCACACCAGGAGAGAGACAAGAAGAGATGAGAGAGAAAATACTTGTACGCCGTAATGGAGAATGTCCACGAGACTGGTCATGGGTACATCTCTTTGCTAACATTATTGCTTGACAAAATTGCTGACCAATCGCTATAATGCATTGCTTCTTGAGTACAAAGTATAAAACTGATCCTGATAAGTACTAAAGTACAAATATACCACCACAGCAATAGTACACGTATGAGGGAGAACACGGGGAAACAAATAATAATCCAGAGAGAAGCAACGACGACAACGTTTGATAGGAAGAAGTGAAAAAAATCATAAAAATGAAAGTGATCCCCTTGTTCAATGGGAGTAAACTAAACCTCAAAAAATAGACGAGTAAAAGAAATATGAGATAATAAAAGGGTGTTCTGTTAGTCGGCCTTTTACTTTTGTCGGTACAAGTCCGTCTTTATTTTCAGGAGTATCCCGGTTGTCAATAAATATTGGAAAATTGCATTGTCACGGAATTCTAACATGAAAAGTCAAACGGTATACAAACACACGAGTCCCGTTTCCGTGAAATGGCTCTATATAATATGATTTTACGTATAATTGTACCATTGATGCACAAAGAATCGCAATCAACAACTGTCCATTTCCTGCCTTAGGTCATGACTCATGCTCATGACAAACTGAATCTTGGTTATCTTTTGACACAAACTTAGCAAAACACATTTGCAGCAGTCGAGAAACAACACACATAAAAGATAATAGAAATTCAGTATTTTACTTTATTACAGTCATATTTTACAATGGATGTAATTTTTGTGCATGAAACACCAGCAAACGTGTATCATCAGGGAAGAGAGCATAATGTATCGCCTCCATTTCCATGATCAAATAATTTATAACAGGACTAAAAAGTTATGACACATTGCATCTTGTCTCATGTTATACATTTGTTTTGATTTGTTTGTATACATCATTTTACATATTATGCACCATTTTGCCCGACTTTGTCATCACATCTTGACTCTGCGGAAAAGGGTGATGGTAGGTCAAGACGCAAAATGCCGACGTCAAAATAAATTTCCTATCAGAAGTATGAACTATGAAAATATGTGCATATGCGACATGCATACATATTTTCCTATTTAAACGCGTGCTATCCGCCCTTGTATACTTTTCCGTTTGAATATGTTGTGCAAGAGGATGCAATATACAGCGACAACGAAGATAAGAAAAGAAATCAGGAAACAAGTCAGAACGGTGGGGAAATGAGGATTCAGAGAAGATTGAAAATAGAAAAGAAGGACGATGGAACGGCAATGGTGATGACTGACGGTGATGATTATGATGTTTCCCCTCTACCTTCTATATTCTAGAGCTTAAAACCCTGGCGTATTATTATAGCTTGACATGCAACTATTTACTGACAGGGGTAAAGATGTAATGTGTTGGTATACACATCATGTGAATGTACTGATAGTTTAAGCTTCAGACGTGGAAAAAAGGGCGACGACGGGGCTTTATGATTTACATTGAACTTTCTAGAGAAAGCTAACCTATCCGCCATTTTTGATAGGTATTTGTTACTTTCCCGCAAAAAGAAAAGGGCTTTCTCTGTGAAGTTTATATTGTTGATTGAAAGTTTCAAGAAAAAAAGAACAACAGACATAAAAAAATCTTTTCATCACAACGAAGGAAACTACTACGACGCACTTCCAACTCCAACCGATTCCTAAACTCATTCTTTATCTTAGTTTTTTTTTCGTGCCTTTATTCAGACAGCTTCATTCACCTTCCCACATAGTTTGTACTGTCTGAGAGGGAATGTTAAACTTACCCGTCTCGTTTTTTTGGGCCTGCTTTGACCTATTAACAGAAAATGAGAATGACCTTATTCAGAAATAGCATTATTCAGAAAGTTTCCATACTTCTTATTTTCTCTCTTCCTCGTCTACCAAACGAAAGGAAGAGGAAAAACGGAAATGTCGAAAAGAAAATCGATACGACCTCCTGCACGAACCAATGCAGGGTAAATGGAAAAACATTAACATTTCTCTGTACATGTTGAGAGAGAGAGAGAAAGACTTACCCACAGACATTTTATCTCTTTCAGTGTGAATGCATGATTCAACTTCTTGAATGTTTCTATAATAATAATAATAATACGATGACCCCGTCCCACAAGGAGATGATAAGTATCATCTTGATACCACTACACTTCCATATACTGATTCCGTGTCCAATCTCACGTATCATGTATTTGCTTACATACCACCACCATCACTTTTGTGCGGTTCTTTGAACGTTTCACTTTGCATTCCTCCAACAAAATAAATAGAGAAACGGAGTCGACCGACCCTTAAGTGAAAAAAGTTGAAAACCATGTAAGGCCGGGTGAACTACACATAATCAGGAGAAAGAGCCGGGTAGCACAAGCACAGCTTGTTGGATAACTTAAATTAATGATGAATGAAAATGATTATAGTAATATTCTTATATTGGTAATAGAAAAAGTTTCCTCCTTTGTATCTGAAAGTTTTCCTTATTTCATTTATTGCTGTATTTGCTTTAGATTTACATATTGGTGAAAGCGTGAAGGTTTAAATAAGATATATTAGTACGGAGGACGAAAAGCAAGCAAAACTTGTCAGAGATGAAGATTAGAGTGTGTATAAAACGACCTAGTTCTACTCCTTGACGCTTTCATATTTGGTGTCATACCATACTAAACCCTCTCTGCTAGCTCGTTGTTTTAAACGAATTTCTTTCAAATTTTGAAAAACAACTCAGTTACTTTCTCCACTTTACTGTGCACGTACTACACACAGAGCTACACCGTCAAATAACAGGTCAAAGGAGTCATTTTTTCTCACATTTGTTAGGATTGTGACTCACAATTTGTGAGTGAAGTAGAGAACACCAGCAGCAGCAGAAAAAACATAAGGAGGCATTGAGGAAGTGAATGGATGAATAAGAAAGAAAGAGGAGGAAGGAAACGAGCAAAAGTGAATAAATTGTGACTTTCCGCGTACATATTCAACCATGCTCTCTTTTCTTATTACGCTCTCAAGCTGAACTACATCAAGTGTTGCTTCCCTTCCAGCAGCAAACACCCTTACATATATCCGTCTCTGCTCATCCATGAGAGCTGGCAGGAGCTGCTCTCAAAAAATAATTTACACGGACAATATATAACCATATTACCATGTAGTTTGAAGTTTGGTAACATCCTTTCGTGCTTACATAATATTCTCCGTGATCTATATACACCCTCACGGGTTGTTCGTTGTAAGGTTTTAGTCTTCTGTCAGAAAAGTAGAGAGGAAAAAACGTTGAAATACCTATCAGGGGGATGGAGTAAATGCCACATTCGATTTTTCACTCCTAAAATGGCCCACTCTTGCAGAATAGCTTAATACATCCTAAACTAACCCAGTGTGAGCAAAACTCATAAATAATGTGGTTATGTGAAGTAGGTAATGTAGAGTAGACTGCCAATGTGGCATCAAATCACTAGTTGAACAACGTGAAAGATAATGATTCAACGTCTATCATTTAACGTATTTAACTATCTGTGTCAATCGTGCAAACACGGAAATAATTTGCTAGCTGCCTTTTTTTGGGTTGCGCCCTAGTTATAAGTCTACCAGTAATGCCAATATACATGTTTGTGTCAGGAGATTTGCAGAGAGTGTAAAAGAAAACTGGTATTACTCTAGTCATAGGATATTTCTGAAGCACAATACTATTTATTTTCTAAATGTTTATTTTCCTGTCTGTAACGCTATTCTAGTTGATTTACGCCATTATAAAATTAAATTGAGCAAAACGGAGTTGGATGAAGTTGGATAAAAAATAATTGTTTTATTTTTTTCTGTTGTTTGGCATTCTATATAGGTGGATGGCGCAACGCACAACAACGTTATTTTTCGTAGTGAAAGTTACTGTTCCGGTGTTGATTTCAGTAGAAACTAACTTACTACGTGTTCACAATCTGTAAACGTGAACGTTACTAGACTTTTAGCTATGGTGGTCACATCATTCCTATATGTAATCCTTTGCAGGTAGAAACTAACATAACATCAGAAAATTTTCTAGGTTTGGCTACACGGAAGTCATGAACTGTAGATGCTTATAAATTTTCCTTCTGTAATTTATTTTTTAGGGGAGTCTGATCATTTCGTTTCTGATTGCTTATCTCATTTCCGGTTTCTCATTTACTGTAAAAACCTTTCCGCCAATGATATGCTGTGCTATTTTTTAGGCATTCTGTTTGTACCGTTGAACTTGCCATTGAGAAGTTAACTTTCTTTTACAACTTAAAAATATATTGCGCAATTATTTCTTTTTCAAGTTGTCGCATACGACTGACATGTCTAGAAACTCCTTACTTTTATAAACTTGTATGTATATGGGTCTCGTCAGGAATTCACGAGACATGATTTTGTACGCCCAGCAGAATCATGAATGACTACATATACTAAAAGTAGAAATAAACGGAAAGTAATATAATTTACATAATTTTATTCTACGCATTCCTTGGCATCCAAGATACAACAACATGACGCACCTAAAAGACGCAAACTAGATGCCATGCTGTATCGTCGTACTTTCCTGATTTCCAATTTTTATGGATTTTCTGTGTGACCTGAATACAAGCAGAAGCAGAGAAAAGACAAATTCATGACTAAACTAAACTCTAGAAGTGAACTTGTATAAGTATATTGTATCTTGTATCGTCTCGATACTAACACACCGACACGACAATGGGTAACACGTATTTTGTATTATTGATTGGCAGAATGTCTCGCAAGAAGTTCAGAATCGAAGCAGCAGAAAAAAGTTTTGCCTCAATATAAACTTTAAAAAAGACGATCAGACAGATAACCACAGCAGTAGCAAGCAGCCAAAGAAAGAAAATATTTCCCACAGGAATATTTTATTTGAGATCGAATTCATAGTCATGCCTGTACGTGTTTATTCGTGTAGCAAAAATTCGTAGCCCACTGCGTAAAGTGGTAAACAGGATTTTTGGCTTCACTCAAAAAGACTGGTCCCCACAGAAAAGTAAAATTCTTTAATAATTTATTATGTGCTCAAAAAATTCCCGCTTGCTATTTTTCTCTCTTTTTATTCATTCTCCCTTTCTCTGGCATTGTTTCAAACAAATTGTGAAAAAAAGAATGAGTCGTTCTTTAACAAAAAACATGAATTCCCAGGTATATACATAAGCCAAACAAGTTAACAGTTTAGATTTCTCTTTCTGTATCTTTAAATATCGCTTTGTTTTCAAAAATGTTAAAAAGCCTAAATATATGATCGGTCCGTCGAAATGTAAAGAAATATCTGAAGAACCTTTTTCCTCACACAAGAGAACCTACTCACCTGCCTACACACATCCTTTTGTATACACTTGAATTTTCTCATTTTTTCCGACATGGTATACATTTCTCAAAAGCAAACAAAATAAACAGACGAACAGGGCGGCGTTGGAATAGTTATATTTCAGTAGAAAGACCATAAAAAATATTTTTAACAAAGAAGAAGAATGTGAAATGAGATCTGTTTTTCTTATTTACGTTTTATGGAAGAAAAGAAATATTTTTCACATTTTATGCTATCTTCCTTTCAAAATGTTATAACCACAGAGAGTTACGTTTCAATTGCCATATCTCAAGTGGTATAAGCTTTCCACGATGTAAAAAGGCAATCAATGGATTGAGTGAAAGTAAGTAGTATTCCCACGTCCTCTTGATAACGTCATACGATATCTCAGCTACTTGTTATTACCTTTGAAGCTACTTATCCGTGAAGCTTGCCATTTGAAAAAAAAAATGTTGAACTACTTGTAAAACATGTTGTTAATACATGTTCTCAGGTAAGGAAATAAAGCTTGGTAATACGTGTGTAGCTTTAGAAAAGCTAATGTATCTGCCAGGGTGCTTGTGTATCCAGATTTTTCATTTGAAGATTCACAAGAAACCCTCCTCATTCTTTTCAATTTGGTAGAATAGAATCTGAATATTGTAGTAGTGGTAGTTATTCATATTTTGTCGGGAGTATACACTAACTATGGTACATCTCCGCCTTGGCTACGCTCTTCTCTGACAATACAATACATTATTATTCGTTTGTGTGAGCACATTTTAAGGAAAAGGAAAAACGAATGGGAAGTGGAAGTACGAATGAATGATATTTTATGCAATCTTTTTTGGACAGGAAAAGAATTGGCTGTAAGTTGTAGCAACAGAAATGTAGGATATTCCTTGTACATATTTTATGCACAACCAGAGAGAAGAAAAGGAAGGAAAAGCTGTAAATTTTCCACTGAGTACAACCAACTTGCACCACTACTACCACAAGGGCGAAACTCCACAAACTACAGTGTTAGTGGCTTATTATGCATACTGCATATTGCATAGGTACTTCTTTTTTTT